>JAQQSO010008364.1:0-10027 GCA_028658305.1 Pachyuromys duprasi
GCATATATTATATAGTATAATATATAATATATTAGATATTAGATATAATATATACTATTTATTAGATATAATATATACTATATATTAGAGTATAATATATTATAGTACATTTTATAACTATATATTTTGTGTATTATGTTATACTGTATATATTTTAGAGTACATAATATACTCTATAGTATATTATATAGTATATAATGTGCAACATATTATATATACTTTATATAGTATTTACTATATATGCTAAAACTAATGTTTTATGTTTCAGTATTTTCAAGTATGATAATAGTCATCACTGAAATGTCTAAAGCATTACATTATAAGTAATGTCACAAGAAATAATAATTAAAAACAGTTGCTTATCCAAGGGTAACTGCTATTGAAAGTAAGTGCCTGCTTCAGGATGTTATCAAACTTAGCCTTTGCCCATTTGTGTTGTATATACAATGTTGCCTTTTTCATTGTGTGGATACTGTATGGACATCACTTACTCTTGATAAAACATTCTATTGAACACCTTGTATGGTATAATCTCACATTATGTTTGCATAAGCACTCACATCATAGAAATGCTCTTTGAAATGACTGCCAGGAAGCCAGTTATCTTTTCAGATCAAAGACTGAATTTTTTTTATCAGATCATGAAATCAATATGGCTTCATCACCTTATTCTTTTTGTTGTCGGCTGTCAAGAAACTCAGAAAAAAAAAATGGCCATCTGCAACTCTATGTCTGGAAAATACCTTCAAAATTCATTTAGTTAAATGTTTAGCTTCCATGTACAAATTAATTTGTTAGAATCTTAAGTAGCTTTTGTTTCTTCTTCATGTATTTGTTTCTGCTATGTATATTCTTCAATTCTCTAGTATTTCTTCTGCATGTTTTACTTATACTATCCTTGCTTAGAATTTTTAACTGGCAATCTCATTATTATGCTAAAATGACATTTTCTTCTTATTTATCTCATCAATAATTAGCATTGTTTGATTCTTAAGTTTACAAGAATCATCGGCAATTAAAGCAATTATTGAAACTAGAAAATTTGCTACATTTAATAATTTTCTTCTCTTGTTCCTGATATATTCATGCCTTTTTAAAAATCTCATCCAGATAGTTTACACATGAATTAAGTCAGTAATTTCTTCAATAATTTTCCTCACTTAATCTATGTCTCCATTGTATTCATTCATGAAAATGTCATTAGATGTACAATTGTAAACAATATTACCAATTTGATTTAAAACGCTTTGTTGGTTTCTCTTACTGGTGCAATGTAAATGTTTCCAAAACAATTTACACATATACATAGGCCTCCATACTCTGCTATTCCTTTTTAGTCTGCTGTTCTTTCTGTTTCACCACACAACTTTTCTGTCTTCATGGCACACTCTCTCTCTTTGTTCTTTCCCATTGCTGTTTAAGTATATCTGTCTCACATGTGAGTTCATATCTAAACCAGTACGCAGCTCTTGTGCTGTGTACATCTTCATTTATGCTCTTCAGAAGCTGTTCACAGTGTTTTTTGTGACAGGACCTCTCATTGGCCTGCAACTCATCAACTAGATTGTACTTGCTTTCTGTAAGTGTCTGGAACCCATGACTCTCTGCCTTCCTAGCACTAGGATGACATGTACATGCCTCTATGCTCTGGCTATTTATGGGGGTTTTAGAGTTTGTATTTGGATTTATAATTGCATAGTAAGTACCTTATGAAGCTGTCTTCTCAGCCACATGGTATGAAATTTTAAATATTACTGGCTGTACCAAATACATGCTATTATTTGCTACATGGATTCAGAAAATGAAGTTATTTTAGCAATAATAAATATCTGACACTTTCAAATTAATATTTACTATTTACAGTATTCATTTTAAAATTTTTCAATAAAAGTTAACTTAATATTCAGAGCAATCATAATAAATAAACAATACTACAATAAAAGATGGAATTATACAGTTCCCACAATTTATCTGCAAATTTCATGATTTCCTTATTTTTTTTTATCACTGAGTAATATTCCATTGTGTAGATTACCACAATTTCTGTATCCATTCCTCAGTTGAGGGCATCTGTGCTGTTTCTAGCTTCTGGCTATTATAAATAAAGCTGCTACAAACATGGTTGAGCAAATGTCCTTGTATACTTGAGCGTCATTTGGATGTATGCTCAGGAGTAGTATAGCTGAATCCTGAGGAAGCGCTATTACTAATTGTCTGAGAAAGCACCAGATTGATTTCCAGAGTGGTTGTACAAGTTTACATTACCACCAGCAGTGGAAGAGGGTTCCCCTTTCTCCACATTCTCTCATTTGTTGTCAATTGAGTTTTTCATCTTAGCCATTCTGATATGTGTAAGGTGAAATCTCAGGGTCATTTTGATTTTCATTTCCCTGATTATTAAGGAAGTTGAACAGATTATCCTGAGTGAGGTATCCCAGAAGCAGAAAGACACACAGGGTATATACTCACTCATAAGTGGATATTAGACATATAATACAGGATAAACATACTAAAATCTGTACACCTAAGGAAGCTAGTCAAGAAGGAGAACTGTGGCTAAGATGATCAGTCCCCATTCAGAAAGGAAAAGAGGATGGATATCGGAGGAGGGAGAAAACAGGGAACAGGGCAGTAACCTACCACAGAGGGCCTCTGAAAGGCTCTACCCTGTAGGGAATCGAGGCAGAGGCTGAGAGTCATAGAAAAACTTTGGGCAGAGTAAAGGAAATATTATGAAAGAAGTGAGAGATAGTAAGACTTGGAGAGGACAGGAGTTCCACAAGGAGAGCAACAGATCCAAAAACTTTGGGCACAGCGGTCTTTTCTGAGACTGATACTCCAGCTAAGGACCACTCATGGAGATGGCCTGGAAACTCTGCACAGAGGTAGCCCACGGCAGATCAGTGTCCAAGTAGGTTCCATAGTAATGGGGACAGGGACTGTCTCTGACAGAAACTGATTGACCGGCTCTTTGATCACCTCCCCCTGAGGGAGAGCAGCCTTCCAGGCCACAGAGGAAGACAATGCAACCACTCTGATGAAACCTGATAGAGTAGGATTAGAGGGAAGAGGAGGAGGACCTCCCTTATCAGTGGACTTGGGGAGGCACACAGGTGGGGAAGACGGAGGGAGGATGGGATTGGGAGGGAAGGAGGCAAGGAGCTACATGGGAGATACAAAGTGAATAAACTATAATTAATAAAAATAAAATAATTTTAAAAGGTAAAAAAATGGAATTATACATAAAAATCCACAGGCTACTGTCTATTACATCTCTCATCTATCTATCTATCTATCTATCTATCTATCTATCTATCTATCTATCTATCTATCTATCTATCTAATCTATCATCTATGTATTTAACCTATATTGCTTTTCTGAGACACAGTCACACTTACTCACTAGACCAGGTTGACCTGTAACTCACTGTGAATTCCTGTTTGGCTTTACAATCAGAAATCCACTCAGAAAAACATTATTGCTGTCTACCACACCTAGCACAGATTTATCTTGCTTAAAAATATCGGCATTTTGTAAGGCCTTTAAAGAGTACTGACTTCTTTATTACCTGTGTTGATTACTAATATTTACCATTGATTTATCTTTAAGTTATTCAGAGGATATTCCTTAACCAGCTGTATACCAAAATCACCATTCAGAGACTAGGATATATTTAATTAACCTAGAGTACAATGCTGGGCAAGAGTTACTACATCTTAAACCTTCAAGCCCACATAGCTTCCTCCCATTCAGAATTTCCCACTTCATACTTGCTTTTAGTTATATCTTCGGTTGGGTTCATCTCTTCTCATGGTTCCAAGCCCTCTCCTGCCCATATCTGCTCTCCTACTCCTCCCACTCGCTTCCTTCTCCTCCCCTCCAGACCAGGATGTCCCACCCTATTCTCTACATTGGACAGCATTGGCTGGTTGTTTTATTGAAATTGCAGAGAACTAACAGTCGTATATTTACATAAACTTGAGGAAAGTGATGCTTAGAATAAACATCACAATGCAAAGTCCAGATTGAAACTAGATAGTGGGGTAGAGAAATAAGCATTTGAGTGAACAAGGGTAAATTGTATACATTCCACAAGAACATTATACTAACAATTACCAAAGCTAAATTTTGCTCTTTTATTTTATGTGAGTTTCTAGAGTTATAAGTATAAAACACTTATAATATTTAACACAGTATATAAAACCTAGAGTTCTATGTTAATGTGGTATTATAATCTTATAATTTCATCACTGGAGATGCTGAATTAAGAGAAATAAAAAATGTAATGTTACATTGGGCTAAATAGTGAGACATTGTTTCAAATTCTAATTTTGTATTCTCTATTATGTTGTTTAAATATCATCTTTTTATTTTTTTATTTTATTTAATTTCTATCAATTATAGTTTATTCACTTTGTATCCCAGCTATAGACCCTCCCTCAGCCCCTCCCAATCACACCCTCCCTCCCTCATTTTCTCCTATGCCCCTTCCCCAGTCCAATGATAGGGTAGGTCCTCTTCCCCTTCTATTTGACCCTAGTCTATCAGGTCTCATCAGGACTGGCTTGTTTGTCTTCCTCTGTGGACTGGTAATGCTGCTCCCTGCCTTAGGTGGAGGTGATCAAAGAGACAGATCATGAGCTCATGTCAGAGATGGTCCCTGTTCCTATTATTGGGGAACCCTCTTGGACACTGAGTTGCCATGGGCTGCTTCTGTGCAGGGGTTCTAAGTTATCTCCATGCATTGTTCTTGTATGGAGTATCAGTGTCAGAAAAAAACCCTGTGCCCAGACTTTTTGGTTCTGTTGCTCTCCTTGTGGAGTTCCTGTTCCCTCCAGGTCTTGCTGTCTTCATTTAGAAAGGCAAACAAGATGGACATCAGAAGAGGGAGAAAACATGACAGGAGCCTATCACAGAGGGCCTCTGAGAGACTCTACCTAGCAGGGAATGAAAATATATGCTGAGATTCAAACCCAAATTTTTTGCAGAGTTCAAGGAATCTTATAAATATCATCTTTCAAGAGCACATGATATGATCACCTCACTTAGGTGTTTTAAAAATAATTTTCTATTTCTTTAAACTTAAGTATCACTAATGAATATATAATGAATACATATTTAAGTGTCCACTGTGCAGCTGTAGAATGTTCTTTACTGATTTGTAAAGATACTTTTTTTTTATCTACAAAACTTAAGTTTTGACAAGGATAACACAAAATAATACTTGTCTCTACATTCACTAGTGCAAATTTTTAATGTTATATATACAACTCAAGGTTAACCAACAATTTAGTAAATTAACCTCAAACTTCCCTGAATTGGCCAATGGATAGATGGTAATTTACATCCTTCTTTTTTTTTTTTTATTTGTTTCTGTTTCAGGGTAGGAAGTCTGGCATCTTCAACAGCCCACAATGGGACCAAAGTCATCTTAATCACTTCACCATATGCAAATATGACTACAAAGAGCTCATTCTAATATGCTAGAGTCCACAAGGTGAGGATATGAATTAATTTAAAATGACTCTTGGAGTAAAATTAAATTAAGTAGTGAGAGCATAAATATTAAATCAAGTAAAGCAGTGTCAACACCAGGATCATTGCTATATACCAAATACTACAAAGTTCTCCTATCATGCAAGTAGAGCTTAAATAGATGTAATAAAATCGCATTCAGTCTCATTTACATTTATTTAGTGGAAAGAGGGAAGACAGTAACATACAAAACATTATTACCAGTACTGATTGCAAGTGACCAAATCAAATGCTACTTACCGAATTCATTTCTCAAATGTGCCACAAATTTGACATGTAGCTTTCTGAAGAACCAAGTATATTTTACTGAATCAGCTGTTATGTTAAGACTCCTTTAATATATGAGTAACATACAAAATGTTCCCAGATTAAAGAAACATTGGCTTGTAACTTTTTGACATTTCATGAAATATATATGTACTCAGTGATAACTGGACTTCAGAATTCAAATTTTATAATTTCCATATTAGCAACAAAGGATGTGACAATTTGTAGTCATGTTGACCAATAAAACGGTAGGCACAGTTGCCTGTCAGCCCAGAGGTAAAGGCCAGTATATAGTGCACTGTTTGTTGAGCTATGGTGTTCTTTGGACAACTATATTAACGGCATTGCCAGCTTACAGTATTTCTATATTGTTGTTTGTTGCTTTTTGAGCTTTGGTTTGGTTTTGTTTGACTTGGTATGTCTTTTAAGACAGGGTCTCACCATGTAGCTAACACTGGCTGGCCTGGATATTACTGTGTTTATCAGACTGATCTAGAAAATCAGATAGATCCACATTCCTCTTTCTCTCATGATGAGTTGAAAGAAGTGGATCATTGTTCCCAGATTTCAATGTTTGCTATTTTGTACTTACTATGTGTTCATTGAGATATCTCAACTAAATGGTCAAAGAATATCAACACCTCATTTGTTTTTTTCCTCTTCCATATAGACTTCAATAATGGGGTAGACTTTGGAAATAAAAAACAAAACAAACTAACAAAACAACTTTCATTTAAAACATTTTATGTGGCCTGAGAGATGGCTCAGAAGTTAATAGCACATCCTATTCTTGCAGAAGGACTCAAATTCTGCTTTCAGCAGCTAGCTTAGGTGGCTGATAATGGTCTTTAATTTTAATATCAAGGAGACTGACAAATTCTACCTCCACAGGCACCTTCAAACAAAGCACATCAACCAGGCATACCCTTCCAGAAACATGTAAATACACACATAATTTTAAAATAACATATACATATATAATAAATAAAATACTTTATGAATATTGGCTTAGCTGATATGCCCCCTTTCATGCTAGACACATACATCATCTCTGTTAACCACTTTTTCTTGGTTACACATACAGTGGTGGTTTGTCTTAATATGTGGCAAGAAAGTTTCCTTAAAGTGCCTTAAAGCGTTCCAAGATGGGACTGATTTGGATTCCAAAACCAAAAGCATGAAACGCCAGCGTGATCTGCTCACATGGGTTATTAAGGGAAATTTGAGACTGCTCAGCAATCTACTTGCCATGGATTCAAGAAAGAATGTCCTTAGGAAGTCTTGCACCATTACTAGAATATTCAGATTATTAACAGATTGAACAAATGTGGCTCAGAGCTGGAAATTACTTCAATGTTTGGAGCAATAATGCAAGCATTTTTTTCACTGTTATAGAGAGTACTAGTTGGACAGTACAGTTGTCAACCCACTCTTTATGGTTGAGGTCAGTGGAAAGTGAGAACGTTATCCACAGGGGTAAACCCAGTACTGGGTTACTGTAAACTGGAAGCAAATGTTAAGGCCTGCTAGACCAGCTCTACTCTAGTCTCTAGTCCTTTGTGAGTAAGTGTAGCTAAAATTTTTGGGTGTTTGTACACAAAAAAAATAATTTTTTTCCAGAAAATACTCCAATTTACAATTCAGGAAATTAAATTAAAATAGCAATAAGCTTTAGCTATGAGATTGGTGTATGTTTCACAAATAAATATGTGCGCTATTATTGAAGTTACCACAATTACGTTATATTGAGAAAATCAGTTTTACCAATGTGGTTAGTCTGTGGACATGCTTCTGCTTTGGGTCTAAGTTTTCTATAGTAAAAGTGTATTTTGGCATCATGGTGACACTGTAACACATCTTGTTGGAAAGTAATCTCACTACCCTTCTTCTTAAGCCAATTGCTTACGTTTCTAAGTTTTATTTAGAAAATTCAGTTTTCTTTTTAAGTACTTCCTTATTAACTAATACTTAATGCAAACATTGAACATGAATTATGAAAGATGATGCTATACATATAATTATTTTTCTACTACTATACCTGCCATGGATTTATTTGTTGATTTGTTGGTGAATAAGTGCACAAAATAGATTAAATAATCAAAATATAGAATTCAATGTGAAGGTCCATGACTTACTTTATTAATTGCTATTCCAAACTATATAGATTTACATTGAGTTGTATCATCCTTGAATTTCATTAATTTTGCATAATTTTTATAATGAATTTTGTTAAAAAAAATTGGCCCTGAATATCTGGGACCAGAGGGGCCTGCAGAAAACAATACTCCAACTAAGGACCATGCATGGAGAGGACCTGGATCCACTGTTTAAAGGAAGCCCATCAGCTGCTTGGTTTCCAAGTGGTTTCCCTAGTTAGGAGTACAGGAGCTGTCTCTGACATGAACTCAGTGGCAGGCTGATCACATCCCCCTGGGGGGGGGGAGGGGTGCAGCCTTACCAGGTCATGGAGAAAAATGATGCAGCCAGTCCCGATGAGATCTGATAGGGTAGGATCAGATAGGGGAGGAGATCCTCCCCTATGAGTGGGCTAGGAAAAGGGCATAGGGGGAGAAAAAGTGGGTGGGTGGGACTCGGAGGAGACAAGGGAGGGGGCTGCAGAGAGGATACAAAGTGAATAAATTGTAATAAATACAAACATAATATTAAATATTAAAAAATGTTGATTTTAATAATTATACTTCCTGCATAAAAAATATGTGATTCTAGGGCACAGTGGCATTTACCTGTAATCCACTCAGAGAGACAGAGGGAGTTTGAGGCCAGCCTGGTCTATAAAATGGGTATAGGATTGCCAAGGCTACACAGAGAAACCTTGCCAACAAAGAGAAAGAGAAGGAAAAAACGAAAGGAAGGAAGGACCAATGGAAGAAAGGAAGGAAGGAAGAATATTGATTATCTTACCCCGGGGCTCCTTTCTTGTTTATCTTCTGTAGGTGTATAGATTTCAGCACGTTTATCCTATCTTATAGGTCTATATAAGTGAGTATATACCATGTGTGTCTTTCTGCTTTTGGGATACCTCACTCAGGATGATCGTTTCCAGGTCTCACCATTTGCCTGCAAATTTCATGATTTCCTTGTTTTTAATTGCTGAGTAGTATTCCATTGTGTAAATGTATCAAAATTTCTGTATCCATTCTTCAGTTGAGGGACATCTAGGTTGTATCACATTGATACCTAAGCCACACAAAAATGCAACAATAAAAATGATTTCCATTATTAATCCTGATTCAAAAATACTCAATCAAATACTTGCAAACAGAATCCAAGAACACATTAATGATATCATCTAACAAGACCAAGTAGGCCTCATCTCAGTCATGCACTGGTGGTTCCATATACAGAAATCCATCAATTTAATTCACCACATTAAGAAACTGAAAGAAAAAAAATATGATCATCCCTTAGATGCCAAAAAGCATATGGCAAAATTCAACACTCATTCATGTTAACATCTTGGAGAGATCAGGTATATAAGGCACTTACCTAAACATGGTAAAGGTATTATACAGCAAGCCTATAGCAAACATCAAACTAAACAGAGAGAAAATTAAATTAATTCCACTGAAACCTGGAACAAGGCAAGGGATAAATTTAATGGAGTAAAAAGATAAACTCACCTCTTATTCTCTTTACTAAGTGTAACCCATTCAATGAGTTGGAGAAACATAACTTTTTGATAACTGGGATGAGAAATATTTTTTTAATTTCTGGGGAAATAACAAATGGTATAAACATTTTATTGGATAACCTGAACTTTAATGTGAAAGACAGTAAATGTGCACCAGAAAATGACAAGTATTTTTATTCACTTTTCATCCTTGTCTCAGCCACACTCTCCTTTGTCCCCAGTCTCACCCTCCTTTATTCCCCTTTTTTTCTCCTCTTCCTCAGAAAAGGGTACCTGCCTTTTCTATACTTCCCAGCTCATCAAGTTGTATCAGGACTGCATAAGTCCTCTTCCCCTGCGGCCTGGTAAGGCAGTCCTGTCATGGGCAAGTGAACTAAATCTGGCAAGGGAGTCTGTCTCATGCAGTTCCCACTTCCCTTACTGGAGGACCCACACGAAGCCTAAACTAACCACTGCTACTTCTTTATAGAGGACCTGTTCATACATGATCCTTGGTTGATGTTTCAGTCTTAGCAAGGCCTTCTGGGTCCGGTTAATTTACCCTGTTGGTCTTCTTGTGGAGCTCCTGTCAC
>JAQQSO010008365.1:0-10027 GCA_028658305.1 Pachyuromys duprasi
TTTCCTTCAACTGATTGACTGTGTCTCCTATTTTGATTGTTTCTTCTCTGTTTAGCTTCGATTGTTCCTTTATGTGGGCAGTTAATTTCTTCTCCATTTCTTTGAAGGCCTTGTTCATTTCTTCATTTTGTCTCTCCTTTTGTTCCTCCAATATCTGCATAATCAAAGCTTTAACATATTTTTCCTGTGTCTCTGCTGAATTAAAATCTGCACTGCTTTTGGGTGTTTCTGGTGGGGCCATGGTGTCCTGATTTTTGTTGGGTGAGTTCTTTTGCTGATTTCTGGGCATTTGTTTATATATAATCAAGGAGCTCTTTGTACTTTAAGGCTGAACTTCAGTCTGGAACTGTCAATCTCTTTGTCAGGAGTATTCTTCAAGAAGATCAGGGAGTTCCAGTGGTTTGTTAATGTGTATTGTTGTCTCAGTTGAACTCTGTTGTGGGCTCTGTGTGCCCAGCTTCATGCTCTGTGCTATAAGCTGTGAGCACTGCAGGCTGGTCACCCCTCTGGTCTTGGACTTAGCTCCTCAGTCTGTGCTAGAGGCTTAGTGTCTAGGTTTGGGATGTCAGCTGGGGACTCTGTCTTCCTCCGTGGGCCTGCTGCTAAGGGCTCTCCCCTGGATTGGAGACTTGGTATCCCCTCTGTGCCAGGGGCTGTGCACCATGGTCTGAGATGATATTTGGGGCACACACAGTGGGACTGGATTGGTTGCAGGTATTGCTGAGCAGTGTGTACCCACTGTATGCAGGCCTGTCTGAAATGGTGCCCTAGGCCTTCTCTGTCTGTCAGGTGGACACACACAGGGACCAAGGTTGTTGCTGGCGCACCCGAGCAGTGTGTGCCCGCAGTGTGCACTCTGGTCAAAATGGTACCCAGGACCTCCTCAGTCTGCCCCGGAGACTGTGTGATCCAGTCTAGTATGGCGGCTGCTGGTGCCCAGTGCAGCTGCTTGCTCAGATTGGAGCTGTGCACCGCTGGTCACCTGGGTGTCCCTAGGATTTTCCCACTTGATTTTCTCACTGTAGGAGTTCTGCTCACCTGGCAGTCACAAATGCTGGCGTTTTAGTTTCCAGAGTTCAGTCTCCTGATTGCTGCATTGTTTCTGCTGTCCTACCCCTCAGACACAGTGTCCTCTCATGGTAGCCATCTTGGATTTCCCTCTTAGATGATGATTTTTAACTCAGCACCGATATTCTTTTTCATCCATCATAACTAATGAAAAAGATGACTAACCTAGCATATTCAAGAATTCATAATTCCAGGGCCAAAAAAGGAGCCCTGATGATGTATCAGAAGCTGTAACAGTATTGTTGGTCATTACCAGTCACAGAGGGCATTACAAGAACACAGCTGATATGTTTTAAATGGTAGATCTTCCATTTTTCTAGACTACACTTCCCCAAATGCTGTGGTTTTAACTTGTGATGTGAAAACATCATATTGTTACACGTTAGAACAGAAATTCTGTACTATAGTTTAAAGTACACTTGGAGAGGAGAAGGCACCCTTATGTTATTCTATAATAATTTGACATTATTTCACGAAAATTTAAACATATACTGACATGATATACTCAAAATATTCCACACTTACATTGAGAAAACATGCACAAAATTCAGACTGAAAAGATATTTTATAAGTGAAATACAGTTTTAAAAAAAAGATGCACCCATAGATGTGCAATGATGTAATTTAGATGAAAGTGAGAAGGTCAATTTGTCAGGTCAAATGCATGACTACAACTATATAAAATATAATAATGAGTTTCTCAAAGAGATTGTGGACCAGTATCTTTGAGTATTAAATCTCATATTGTTGAATATATGGCAGATGATACTTTTAAGAGTGTTGGTATAAAAACAAGGACATATTTCAAACATATGAAATGGTACTTTTATTTTCCTTGTTATTCTGCATAACTGTTTTAAAAAATCCCAAAGTTTGTCTTTTCAAAGTTCCCACAGAGACAATCTAATAAAACATTTGAATTTGCTAGTGTAAATCATAGGGAACCATGAGATCATTTGTGTGCTGGTTGGAAATATTATATTTTGACCATTATTAGGTCTTTAACATGAGTGAAATGTGAAATAATATTGATACTGACCAAAATCCAGAAACTGAAAAATGGAACACAGTGTGGATTGGTGACCACAGTAATATGCTTTTTTTCTTAAAATAAGAAAAAAAAAACTAGCTTAAATTTCTCAAGGAAAACTATAATGAAAATTAAATGTAGCCATATTTTTCTTGCTTTTTCATTCTGTCCTGCTGCTCTGAATTGTTTTTGTTGTTAAAAATGAATTTTTGTACAATATAATCTAATCATGATTTTCTTTGCCTCTTCTCATCTGAAATTCTACCTACCTCTCATGCACCCCACTCCAAGCCCTCTTCTCTCTATATAGAAAATAAACAGAAATAAAATCCAGACTATAACAAAACCAACAAACAGAAACAAGTACAAAGAAAAAGCATAAAACATAAACATGCAGAGGTACACACATCCTTACACACAAAACCTTACTTACACACACAAACACAAATTGAAAAACAACAATATCTGACCATAACATATAAGCAAATATAATATTAAATATAATCTTTAACAAAAATAAATGAGCAAAAAATCCAATGTGATTTTTTAAATCCCAAAGAAAGCATTGTGAGGCTATTAAATCTGCAAAATTACCATTGACATAGAGTTCCTTTTTTTTCTTTGTTCATCTGCTGCCGAGATGGAACCTGCCCTTAAATATGTTCATAGTATTAAAAGCTACACTGAATACTACAATAAGACAAAGGTAAATACCAACTCAGCTGCAAATAACTTGATCTAAAATGGTGGCTTGCCTACGTGAGACACTGTAGAAATAATGGCAGAAAAGCTGGGTAAGTAAACAACCACTACTTTCTCACATTTAAAGCTCACTCCTTAGGAAGGACCCCATGCCTGAAACTGATTAGGTGGCCAAGAACTGTAGACTAGATAGGCCATGAATCAAAGGGAAAAACCAAACACTGTTAATCTGCTAAAGGAACACAGAAATCAAATTATACCTAAGAATATTCAGCCATAGGTCACTGTCTTATTTAGCCATTATCAGAGAAGCTTCACCTTGTAGTAAGTGGGAACGAATACTGAGTCCCATAACTACATACAGGTTGAGAGTGAGAAATCTTGGAACACTGGGTCCTATATGGAAAGTGTTCATCAAATTCTCAGGTTTCTCAGGATTCAGGAATTATGCAGAAGAAAAGACAAATGATTGTAAAAAGCAGAGGGGATTGAAGAAACCAAGGAAACATTGCCTTCCAGCCACAGTAGGACTGATGTACACAGGAACTCAGAGAGACTGTAGGACTGTCCACAGGACCTCCCTAGGTCTAAATGTAGTCCCAGCAATTACTGAAAAAGTGGACACAGGCCTCCATCCACAACTCAGAAGCTGTTTCCAGCTGACAATCACTCACAAGAGAAAAAAACAGTTTTCTTCAATGGACTCTCACTGGGTAAATAAACCTACTTTTTCTGAAGTTTTAATACTTTTTTGACTATGCAAAGAAATGTCAACATAAAAATATGAATAATTACACACCTATTTAAGATGGAGATGTTAGCATCTTTGTTCTTTAGATCATACAGTGGGAAAAGGGCAAGATGAGGAAAACATGATACATGTTTATCTTAATAACAATAAAGAAAGCAATAACACATGTCACTTAGGCATTATTGTTTCATCTTCAAGGATCACCAAATAAAATTACTGCTGAAGATCTGTGCCCTAGTCCACGGAGACAAAACAAGGTTCATGTAGGTGGATAAAGAAAGCCTAAGTTCAAACAGAGACCTAAGATTTACTAATGTGACTCTAAGAATATGTGACTCTCTTTTAGCATACCCAAAGCTTTAACTTTTAAATACAAATACCTTTAGAGAATGGCAAATTATTTATTTAATGAGATGGTACAAGTTAAATACACAATACACAGTTCTATTTGTCCAATCTCATCACAAGTCTCATTTCTCTTGGGCTACTAGGATTAGTGAAAAATGTGTACTTTCAACAGGTACAATAGTGTAGTATTGAGGATCTTTCTGTGAGATGAAGAAAAATTATCCATGTGTAAAGCAGGGCCAATTCATTACTTGATTTACTAATCACATTGCCGAATACAGACAGTATTACCTCAGTCAAAAGTCAGTTTTAATTTTATAAGAACACTGTCTTGATCATCTCCATATTTCATTTTACAGAAAACCATATATATATATTTTTTCCATAAATAAATAAATAAATAAATAAATAAATAAATATATATATATATATATATATATATATAGTTTCCATAGCTATTATGGGGAAATGAACAAAATGGAAATATATGCATGTATTTGAGATTCTTTGTTATTTGAGAATAACTGAATCTGTGGATTAAAGAAAATACACATATGCTTTCTGTACTCTTGTTCTTTCATTCTTGCTATCCATTTTCTCTCCGTTTAATTTTCTAATACTTTTAATTACATTTTGCAGTACACATAATATACTGAATTGGTCTTGAAATAACCATTTGACTATTTCAATATATTTATATAATCTGACATATTTTATTATCTGAATAATGTTATTTGCTCTTCAGAGCTCTCTATTTGGGAATAAATATAATTCAAATTTAATTATAAATAAGGTTATCATAATGTCTACATTTATGGCCTTAAACCCACAATGACTGAACAGGCTAGAATGCCATTAGATAAATTCTCTGGACAAATATATTAGCCAGCAACATCAACTGGATTGACAAAGGTTAAGACTGACAGTTGCCTCTATTTGCCGTGGGAATGGTCACTCTGAATCCTGGCATTTTATCTTATTTCAGTGGAGTCAGAGTTAAAGTACTCAGAGTAATTACCCAAAAGCTGAACATATTGGACACAGCGTTCTCATCTGAATTCAGCAGCACTGTGAAAGAATGAAGATAAACATATTAAGGAAAGAAAGTAAAAAAGACTGATATAAGGGGAAAAAACATGTCTTCCCTGTGTTGTTTCTTAATTGACAAGGAAGTAAGGTGGTTGGTGTGAACAAAAAGTATTGCTTCCAACATGTACAAGGATGGCACATGACTGAAACTTAATTGCTTTGAAGTTCTTTAGTTGTTCTTTAGTTGTCTTTCATGTAGTCTTTAAAAAAAATCAAGCCTGGTCAGGAGGAAAGCAGATGGGGAGAGAATTGCGCCTGCCCTTCTGTAGGCATATGCTGCACATATGTTGTCAAGAGCAGAGGTCTCTAGTGCTAAAACGCCTTCACAGAAAATTTAGTCTACTCTGCAGAACTTAACTGGCCATAATTATGCATCAAAGCAGAGCTGCATTCTTTTTGTAAAGTACTTAAATAATTTGTCAGATAGTTTCCTTTAAATACAGAAACCTCTGTGACCCAAGCAGCTAATATTGAAGAAAACTAGATAATTTTTTATTGACAAAGACTTGGATAGATAATTAGTTTATCCATGAATTTGAGGTTAAATATAAACTTCAGTATTTTTTCTGAAAATTCTAAGTGGTAGAAGGTAGAATATCCCACAACTATTCCTTACAAAAATTTGTTGTAGTTGTATGTATTTCAAAATTTTGTTCCTAATTCAGAAAGATGAAAGTGTCTGACTAGAAAATATTAAGTGTAACAGCACAGAAGAGAAGTTTATGAATGAGTAAACTCTTAGTAGAGTTTGAATCTGAAGCCACTCTTCATTCACACACAATGTAGAAAGAAGTAAACCTGAGACATGTAACAAGGTACACGTGGTAAAGACATGTGCTGGCTGGATTTTAATGTCAATTTGGCACAGTCCAGAGTCATTTGGAAAGATAAAACTTCAACTGAGAAAATGTTCACGCAGGTTAGCCTTTGAGCAAGAGTGAGGTGTGTTTTCTTGATTGAAGATTGATATGGGATGGACAGTTCCCCCCTGAGCTTGTGATCTTGAATGCTATAAAATGCCTGATGAGAAACCATGAGTAGCAAGCCATTAGCCACACTCCTCCATGGTTTGTTTCTTCATCAGTTCCTGATTCCAGCTTCCTGCTCTTTTTGAGTTCCTGTTTTGTGCCTTTGATCATACAAGATTGTGTGGAACTGTAATCTGAAGTTAACCCTCCCTTCATCAATGTGTTTTGGGGCAGTGTTTTATCACAACAATAGAAACCTAACCAATATAGATGTTACATTTCCTGTGTACATATTACAAGTATATAACAAGGTGATAGATACACTTGTAGAAATCCTTTGCCATATCCCTGATTCTTATGATAGCCAACCTTTCCACTATTGCACAAATATGTGAGATTATATATATGATAGTTAAAAAGTTCATTTTGGGTCTCAATTTTAGAAGTTCCTACTAAGTTAAACCTGTTCTTGTCAAGCCAGTACTATTTGTTGAAGATGCTGTCTTTTTTCCATTGAATGGTTTTGGCTTCTTTGTCAAGATCTACCAGCTCTTTGACCTCCTCCAACCCCCCCCCCTCCCCGAGGGAGGAGCAGCTTTGCCAGGCCCCAGAGGAAGACATTTTAGCCAGTCCTGAAGAGACCTGATAGTCTAGTGTCAGATGGAAGGGGAGGAGGACCTCCCCTATCAGTGGATTTAAAGAGGGGCAGGGAGGAGATTAAGGAGGGAGGGGACTACAGCTGGGATACAAAGTAAATAAACTCTACTTGACACAAAAATAATAAAAATTTAATTAGAAAAAGAAAGATCTTGTCACAGTGTTCAGTGCATGGCAGATTCTTTCATAACTGAGAATGATAGATTTTAATGATCATGATTTCTCCAATGATAAAATGTTCCTAAACCAATGGTATTAAATGAAATGTTTGTGCTAGGTGGAAAAAAAAAAAGAATAATGGAGTATAAGTGAAATTGTGAGTTATGTAAAAACCGCAAATGAAAAGAGAGCAAATAAACTATAGAACATTTATATGATGAAATATTATAAATCATAAAATAATAAATTGATGTACATGTAACATGCACTTATTTTAATGTGTGTGTATTTTGTGGAGGCAATATATAATATTAACCAAGATGTATTCAGATTACATCAACAATTCACCAGTGATTTTTACATGTATGAATATCACTTTTTTTTTATCTTACACATTTTTATTTGATTTTTTAAATTTATTTATTTTTATCTCAATCACAGGTTAGGTGAATATCACTTTTTAAAACCAGAAGCTCCCCCTATTTTCATATTAATCCCTGCCCTCTGCCGATGGCTTGGTTGTGAGTCTTAATATCTGCATTGATTCATTGCTATACAGAGTCTTTCAGAAGCCCTCTTTGTTAGGCTCCTGTCCTGTTGCTTGTTTTCTCCTACATTCAATGTCCATCCCATTTGTCCATTTAAACGAGCATTGATCATCCCAACCTGGGTCCTCCTTCTTCTTTATGTTCCCTAGGTGTATAGATTTCAGCATGACCATCCTATCCTATAGGTCTATATAAGTGAGTATATACCATAAGTTTCTTTCTGCTTTTGGGATACCTCACTCAGGATGATCGTTTCAAAGTCCCACCATTTGCCTACAAATTTCATGATTTCCTCTTTTTTAATTGCTGAGTGAGACTTGGCGAAAACAAGAGCTCCATAAAGACCAAATAGATCAGGGCACAGAGGTCTTTTACGAGACTGTTTCTCCAACAAAGGACCGTGTATGGATATAACCTAGAACCCCTGCTCAGATGTGGCCCAACTGGGTACCCTAGAAGGGGAACAGGGACTATTTCTGTCATTAATTCAATGGCTGTTTCTTAGACCCTCCCCGACAAACACTGGGGAGGAAGAGCCTAGCTAGATCCCAGAAGAGGACATTACAGCCAGCCCTGAAGAGACAAGAAAAGCTAGGGGCAGATGGAAGGGGAGGAGGTCCTCCCCCATCAGTGGACTTGGAGGGGGCAGGGAGGAGATGAGGGAGGGATGGAGAGAGTGGGAGGGAATGAGGGATGTGTCTATGCCTGGGATACAAAGTACCTAACCTGTGATTGATATAAAAACAAATAAATTACATTAAAAAAAACCCAGAAGCTATTGAGTCCTGAAAAATAATAAATGAGGATATGGTGTGTGATGATACTTTTAAAGTTTTCTTTATTTTTTTTAAAGGTGAAGTTCCAATCTGATGAAATATTGTACTCCTAATTTTACAATGTCTATATTACTTATTTTTAACATACTTATTTTTATCAAGCTTTGTTCCATGTCTTTTTGATATCTCAAAGAATCCACACATTTTTGGATATGTAACAGACTCAGGGATTTAATATCCACATTATTTGGTAAACAAATATATCATTTCATAAGAAATGTTCTATATGTAATTCACTTGCTTGAACAAGTTATTAACAGAGAATGTCTAGTGTTTAAAACAAAGATGAAAATTATATTCAATTTATACCTCTTCTAGAAAACATGTACAATGAATTTTAAATGACTGTGCCAAAAGCATTTTCAAACTTCTAAATTATTTAGTATAATATTGTTTTAACATAATGGCCATTATTATGATGCCCATTGCAGAATGCTGCTGTTAAAAACACATAAAGAAAACCATTTGTGTTTTAGATTAAACATTCAACTGAGTGGATACTTAATTAAAACAACCATGATAGAATGCATGTTGATTTCTCTGTGTGACTTAATGTTTACTTTTCATTCCTGTAATTATGGACTTTTAAGTATTTAATATTGAAGCAATTGTAGATTTTGAATTGGTCCTAAGTCTAAATGTATATATGCAGATAAGTGATATTAGCTTGCAAACATTAAGTGTAGGGTAAAAAAGTATTCAAATTCAAAACTCACATCAATTTATACTTGCCTATTTTTATTTTATTTTTTCATCATAACTTGGAGAATTCTATAACATGGTATATACCTATTTCTGTCCAATCTTTATTATTACTCATATAGAGTTATTAATCATATAGAATTATTACTCATACAGAACTATAGATTGTAATATACACCAGTTACTTCAGGTGGTAGAGAGGCTAAAGCCAGAGGACAACTTCTGTTATAACAGACAACATAAAAAGACCCAAGCAACTCAAAAAATGTGTAGAATTAAAATATCTACAGACTAATTAAAGAGCTATAAATCTGCATTTGTAAACAAAATAGTAATGTTAGTTTTGTGAAATTTGAGGGATATTCTACCATTTACAATGCTTAACATTGAAGAATATGGACAAGTTCAAGTATTTAATAAACAAAGACAATTAAGGACTTGAAACAAAGAAAGAAAACTGAAACTGAAAGACTTAGCTTTTGGGTTGTGGGCACTTATGTATGGAATAGAGAGGGGAGAATAAGGAAACAAGATACAAATCTCTGAACAGGAACCAAAAAAGGAAAGAAAAAACAAAAACAAAAACAAAAACTAGCAAACAAAGAATGATCTTAGCAAAGGAAATGGCAGAAAGAATTTCATCAAAAGAGCCTCTGTAAAACTTTTAGGAAGAGGACATCACAATTTTGAACATTTATGCCCCAAATACAAGGCCACCTACATATGTAAATCAAACAATATTAAAACTGAAGTCACACATTGATCCCAACACCCTAATAGTGGGAGACTTCAACACTCCACTCTCACCAAGGGACAGATCATCCCATCAGAAGCAAAAGAAGGAAGCAAGCACACTTACAGGGGCCCTAAATCAAATGGACCTAAAACATGTCTACAGGACCTTTCATCCTAGATCAAAAGAGTATACCTTCTTTTCAGCACCTCATGGAACCTTCTCCAAAATAGACCATATAGTTGGTCGCAAAGCAAGCCTCAGCAGATACAGGAAGATTGAAATAATCCCTTGTATCCTATCGGACCATCATGGTCTAAAGCTGGACCTCAACAACAATAGAAATAGCAAAAGGCCTGCACACACATGGAAACTGAACAACTTGCTACTCAAGGACAGATTGGTTAGGGAAGAAATTAAGAAGGAAATTAAAGAC
>JAQQSO010008366.1:0-10025 GCA_028658305.1 Pachyuromys duprasi
ATACGAGCTTTAATATTTCTTTTTTTCATTTATTTTTCTTTCATATATTACATCCCAACTGCAGTTTTTCCTACTTTCCTTCCCTCCAGTCTTTCCTCCCCTCTTCCTCTTTTCCTCAGCTCCACCCCACTCCACCTCCCTTCAGAAAAGAGCACACCTCCTGGGGTTATCACCTAAATAAGGCTGAAAAAGTTACAATGAGATCTGGCTTATATTCTCACATCAAGGCTGGACAAGGCAATCCAGTAGAAGGAAAAGAGTCCCAAAGGCAAGAAAAGGAGTCAAAAACAGCCCCTCACTCTCACGATTAATAATCCCACAGAACACCAAGCTACATAACCATAATACATGCACAGGACATAGCTCAGGCCCATATAGGTTCCTGGATCTGTGAGCCCACTTGAGCTCCAGTCAGTTGTTTCCATGGGTCATGTTCTGTGGTGTCTTTGAACCCTGTGGGTCCTCCAAGCCCTCCTCTCCCTCCTCCACAGGACTCTCCAGCTCTGCATAGTATTTGGCAGTGGAACTCTGAATCTGCTCCTGTCAGTTGCTAGATGAAGTCTCTCTGGTCTCTGATGATGATTATGCTGGGCTCTGGTCTTAGCACGTCCTGCAGGCATTACAAAGGAGGCTTGGTAGGTTGGTGTCCCAATTCTTCCCCTTGAGGTCCTGTCTGCTTGCAGAAGATGGATGGTTCAGTCTCCTTTTCCTCCATTACTAGGAGCTTTTCCTGGTGTCCACCTTTATAGAGTCCATGGCATTTCCATTGCACTAGGTTTCTACCTCATCCCTGATATGTCCAGTTGTCTCTTTCAATATTCACTCTCTGTCCACCCAATCAGATTGCTACAGTTCCCATTCTCAAGCACCCCCAGTCCTCCTAGAAAATCTATTTTATTTTGCTTTTCTAGGGATATCTTTGCATCCCCCCTTAAGCCTTCCTTGTTACTTAGCCTCTCTATTTAGATGTGTGGATTGTAGCATAATTATCCTTTATTTAGCAACTAAAGTCCACTTATAAGTGAGTGCATACCATGTTTGTATTTCTGGGTCTGGGTTACTTCACTCTTGATTTTATTTCTAGTTCCATCCATTTGCTAGCAAATTTCATGGTCATTTTTTATTTTTATTAATTAAAATTTATTCACTTTGTATGCCCCCTGTAGCTCTCTCCCTCCTCCCCTCAAAATCCCACCCTCCTTTCCCCTTCTCCACCCATGCCCCTTTCTCAGTGCACTGATAGGGGAGGTCCTCCTCCCCTTCTCTCTGAACCTAGTCTATCAGGTCTCATCAGGACTGGCTGCATTGTTTTTCCCTGTGGTCTGGTAAGGCTGCTCCCCCCTCAAGGGGATCAAAGAGCAAGCCAATCAATTCCTGTCAGAGGAAAGGAGGGGGGAACAGCCTTGCCAGGCCACAGAGGAGGACAATGCAGCCAGTTTTGATGAGACCTGATAAGCTAGGGTCAGATGGAAGGGGCAGAGGACCTCCCCAATCAGTAGACTTGAGGAGGGCCATGGAAGGAGATGACGGAGAGAGGGTGTGTTTGGGAGGGAATGAAGGAGGGGATACAGCTGGGATACAAAGTAAATAAACTGCAATTAATAAAAAGTTAATTAAAACATATTGTACAAAATTCTAAAGAACTAACAAAAATATTTACAAAGATATCTACACCTACACATGAAAACTCTCAGAGTTTAAGAATGAGATTACAGTGTCTTTAAAGACATTTATGGAAATTGACACATTTTGACTATTGTTTCTTATAAAGTACAAACATAGTTTACAAAATTGGTTCTTTAAAAAGTAATTTACCATAAATATACTTTATAATGTCGAGAAATCATACAAGCATTTTGCTGGCGTCTAACATCTTTCGCTATTTTTAAGTAGTTCCATTTAAAAGAAAAATTTTCAATTTTAATTCTTTTGTAACATCATTGGCAAGCTATCAAACAAACTTATTAATTCATTTTAATGATTTCTGAATAGTTTTTTATATTTTTACATAAACTGTATACTTTATGAAAAGATTTTATTAATATTTTAGTCCTCATGCATTTTTTCCTTATGCTTACTACATTTGTAAGTATACAAGCCTAACATTAAACTGTTAAATGGCCAACATGGTAACTACTATTATCTTGTGAGCTATATCAAAGAAATGTTTTCAGTTTTTTCCAATATATTTTCCATAGATTTTGGTTGACATCTTCTACTGGTTCAAGCATATGCCTGTCTACATATTGCTCATTATCATGATTATACTAATTGCTTGATTTGTCAGCTGTGCATGTAATAAGTGAAAATAATTAATACTGTAATTTTAACATATTTCCATAGAATAAACTTATTTTGGTGTGGGACATTGAATACGCTATGCTCTGATGGGTTGTATTTATTAGCTTTTATTTAAGGTTCTCTTGAAAGTGTGTTTTCCTTTTTAACTGTTGCTGTCAATTTTTGATATAAGGGTGATTTCTCAACATCAAACAAGTTTAGAAATATATTCTGACTTTCTTCCCTATATCTCATACTATTGAAAGTTTGCAGAAAGTTTATGTTATTTTCTCCATCTAATTGGTGTTTGTATCTGGATCTAGAAACTTCTATGGCCTGTTTTCTACTCAGATCCTATATATATTTACTATGGGCCTAAATATCTCATATTAAAAATGAGTTTCAAATTATAAGTTTAATTTCTTTAGTACCTGCTGGGATATTCAGTGTTACTGGTCATTTTTGTAGCTATCATATAGTATCCTATTTTCATAAAAAAACATACTTCATTGAACTCTTCCAGATTAATTTTCATAATAGTTGATCTGTAGTTTTTTGTTTAAAATATTTTTGTTTTAATCTATTTTGGGAATTTTATTGTGTATCTAAATATCTGTACATACACAGGGCAGAAGATACCATCTGTCTATAGAGTTGGAGTTACAGACAGTTGTGAGCTGCCTGAAATGGGTGTCAGAAACAGAAACTGTGTCTTCTGCATGAGCAGCCAGTGTCTTTTTTGCTGCCGAAACATCTTTACAGCACTAAGAACTATCTTTTGAAGGGATCACAACTTTTAATGAAAATCTGTATTTGCATTGCACATATAGACTATATATGCCTTCATAGTACACTTTCTTTAAAAATAATTTATGTGTTTTGCTATGAATTTTATCAAGGAATTAATATTTTAACATATTGAATACTGTTTTATATTTTCAACTTTATTCTTTTGCATCCATTTACTCTGTACTTTTCATCTTACATATGTAAATTCTTTTGTTTTTTCTATTTTTAACCTTTTTGCATGATACTATAGTTTGATCTGAAATGTCATTGAAAGACCCATGTGTTCAAGGCATAGGCCGACATCCACAGTCCTTAGTGCTGTTGGGAGCTGCTGGGACCTTAGTGGATAGAACTTAGTAGAAAGTCTTCCGGGACTTTAAGCCTGCTCATAGGTGATGATGAGGTCATAAACTTTTTGTCATACTCCTGCACCATGCCTTCCTCACTGTTATGGAACCCACCCTTGAACTGTGGACCAAAATAAACCTTTCCATCTTTAAATTGTTTTATCAGGTATTTGTCATACACAAAGAAAAATAATTAACCTACATGTCTCTATTCTCTTCCCTCAGTTTGCTACAGCACAATTGTAGCTGGAGTAGTTTACTTAAACCTCATATACCTAGACTCATAAGAGTGAGCAAGTACTTGAAGAAGTGTTAGTTCTATATTGCTCTGTTATACTGAATGGTTATTCCATCCATTTTTTAATGAAGATGCTCCTCTTTCTTAGCATAAAATAGAAGGTAACAATTTGGTGCCTTCTTGTCTGTTAATTTCATTGCCCTGTTTATTGTCTCTGAAAACACAGAATAATTTTTTTTGATAACTCAGGCTTCTAAGATGGGAAATCAGAATCCAATTCACATTTGGTACAATACTCTTTTTATTGTGAGAAACAAGAAATTGGAAGAGGTTTGCTCCATTTTTCTCCTTTTTAAAAACAGCAATTTAACCATGCTTAGGAATAATTTCATAATCTCTAGATTTTAGTGGTTATTAATATGAGTTATGGCTAATCCAGCAAACCATTGGTGGTTAGAATCAGGAATTAATTACTCTATTATCTGTTTCTGGCTTTTAGTAATTAAGCCGTATTTTGTATTAGCTTGTTGTAGTGAGATAAATGTGTCATCAAATAATTTATATCCATATTTGAGAACAGTTACCTAAAGGAGTGCTCTCAGTAACACTGTTTATAATTTTATAACAGATGAGAGTTTTCTGAAACGAGTGTCTGGCTGTGGTTTTACCTGTACCCTCTCAGCCTTACCATTTGCAATACTGAAAAAAAAAGTTTACATTTACACTTAAATTTATGTGTGCTTGTGTGCGTATGTGTGTGTGTGTGTGTGCATGCTGAGGTGCATGCGTGGAGGTCAGGAGGCAACTTGAATTATTTTTGTCTTTGTACCGTTGGGGGCATCAGGTTTGGCAACATGATTCCTTACCAGCTGAGCCATCTGACTGTCCCTTGAAGTCTTAAGCATATTTTTTCAGGTGTGCTTAACATATACACATGCAACATGCTTTTATTTTTAATACACATTTTTGTGGGAATGTGTGTGTAAAGTGCTTGTGGTGTATGCCCATGCATATAAGCAGTACACATGCTTGTGTGTGTGTGGAGTGGCCAGAAGAGGGTGCTTTCACGCTTAGAGACCTACTATCACTCTCCATATTCTTCCTTGGACATGTTTTTCTAGATGAACCCAGTGCTCAGTTTTCATATTATACTGTACCTTTCATCTTACGTATGCAAACTCTCTTGGCTTTTCTGCTTTTAACCCTTTTTAATGGTGTTACAGTTTGATCTGAAATGTCATTGAAAGACCCATGTATGAAAGGTCCCTAGTGCTGCGGGGACCCCTGTGGCAAACTGGCTTTGCAGTGTGCCAGTCTCAGTGACCCTCCATGACAAGGCTACAGATATATGTGGGACAACACTCAGCTTTTACATGGGTGCTGGGGTCTGAACTGAAGCTCTTACTGTTGTATACAAACTGCCCTTAATTTCAGAACTGTCTTACCAGCCACTGTAACTTTAATGAATTCACTATATCCATTAAAGAACAGGAAACTGCCACTACCACCAGAACCGGGTCTGCATCCTGTCTGGGGTAGTTCATGCTGTTTACACAGATAGCATTCATCTTAAATATTTTCTCAATAACACATGTATTTCAATAAAGATATTATGAAAGTTCTTACACGTGTGCACAAGTTTCTGTAGACAATATGCCTAGGAATTAAAATCATGCCCCTGAGGGTAAAATTTTTGCAGTCATTGATTGACTAAAGATTATTCTCAAAATGTCTGTTCTTTTATTAGAATGTATAGAGGCTCTTATCTATACATCTTTACTTGTATTTGACCTTGTCATACTAAGGTTTTTCTTAGTTCTTATACTAGCATTTAACTAATTATATCAATGAAACATATTTTCCAATGATTGCAACCTCATGTGTTTTACACATCAGACACATTTCTTTGCCTCCACTAGGAGAAAGTCCAAAGATTTGAAACACACACTGGAGAAGATTGACAGCTCTGAAGGCTGGGCAGTGACCATATAGTTAGTGAGAAACCTGCCCATCTATGCACTGAGGGCCCCTATCACTGCCTTCTGCTCACCATGTGACTTTTGAGTAGAGCACTTCCATTTTATGGGCAAATTTCCTTAGGCTTTCTGTTTTCATTCTGCTCAGACATCTGAGTATGATTAATATCCTGCCCTCGGAAGAGCCTTATGCCCTTTCATAGCAAGGATACATTAAGTCAGTGCCCTGTAATAAACTAGTCATTTTATTTTAAATAGACGATAATGAGAAGTTGTGTCAGGCACATTTGTAGACTAAAACCCTAGAGATAGATTTTGCTGAATAGCATTATTCAGTTTTTGCCAAAGACTCCAGACTGTACATATTTTATTTTCTAACATGTTTAATATTACCTGACCAAGAAGATAATAAGGACTAGATAATAAGGTCTAGGATCATCAGTGCTGTGACCTTTTGAGATATTTTAAAGATCCCTTGACTTGTTTTTTCATTTACATTTCTTATCCCTTGCTTTTTCCTTTTCGTGTAGCCCGGTGTAGCCTACAGCTCACTATGCAGCCAACTCTAGCTTTGAACTTGTGTTTTTTTTCCTGCTCCACCACATGCATAAAATCTATTTCAACAACATATCTTTCCCCTCGAATTTAGATTTCTTGTTTTTTTAACTAGACTAGGAAGTTCTCTACTTAGATGAAACCTGATTTCAACAATATTCAAAAATTTGTACCCATCTCTTAGCCTCAGTGGTGAGCAAATTTAAACACTAAACCTTGGACTATCTAGAATTTCATATATTGTACAGAACCCTACATTCTAGTGGCAGTATTAGCTACCCACATATGACTGCAGTCAATAAATCCTGTGCATATTGTTTTCACAGGCTAGCTATCAGAAAATCACAGAGTATACTAACTTGATCTTGATTATTAGTGAAAAATAAACCTCACTTGATTCTGGCAAAATAAATACTGATCATTTAAGCCTTAATAACAATTAATTAATGCTAAAACCAAACAAAATATTGAAATGTGCCCTTTACGAAAGCAGAAATACTTCTGCAAGCAAGTACAAGAAAAAATGATCATCATTGAGAGTTGTATCAAGTCAGGGTTCTCTAGAGGAACAAAACCAATAGTATAAAATATATATACATCAATTTATCTATAATAATGTATCGTATATTATACCACTGAGTACAAATGCATATTAACAATATATATTAGTATAGAGTAATAGTATTAGTATAGTCTCTAATAGATTAGTATTCTATTATTATAGTAGTTGTATTAGTAGTATATTAGTATTATTAGTATAATCTACAATGGTAAAGATTATTAGTATTATTAGTATGATCTATGTTAATGTAGAGATTGTTAATGTGCATTTGCATATATTAACACAATATGTATTAATGAATTCAGTTAAATTTGAGGTAGAAACAACAACAGAATCACACCTAAGAGCTTTGACTCTAGTGGTTACTCCTTGAGGTTGGGCACCTCAGTAATCAAAGTAATTCCACAATGGCTATCTCTCACTGGTGGTGATGGGGAACAGGGGACTCGGACAGACTCGCCACTATTAGTTAGTCCATCTACAAGACTGAGTGCCTCAGAAGTCCCAAACTACTGATGCAGACCATAATGGTTCCTGGACAACAGCTACTTCTTAGTCCAGCATGAAAGCTTGCAAGTGATGGTGGTGATATTGGTGAAGGAAACAGCAGCAGCAACAGGGAAAAAAATTAACTCAGCAACCAAAGAAATATGCCAAGTGAATAAAGTTGAAGTCGTCTTTATTCTGTCACATTCGTTTTATCTAGACTGCTACCTGAAGGTACTACCAGGGTCTTCAACAGCATTCGCAGCATTAAAGGCAATCAGAACAGTTGTTCAGGCAAGGCTCCCAATCAGGTGATTCTAATTTGTGGCAAGTTGGCATTAAAAACACCATACTGTTAATATTTGTGAGGACGCAGTTGAAAAGCACAATGAAATGCAGCAGCACAGCTACTAGCATGGCTAATTCCAGCTAGCTATTCCACGTGTTGGGGAGACAATAAAGTAGATCAGGCTTTATCAGGGAGCCAAAGAGAAGACATGCCTCGATCTCAATCCTTCCAAATGAACAGAAAACCTCCCATTCATTCTCCAATCTTATATTCCCACCACCTCTCAATATTCAAATGAGGAACTCAGATTTCCATAAGTGGATCTTTGTCAGACATTTAGGACCCAGCCGCAGCATGACATATGAAGAACTCCAGTATACTGCTGGAAGACAGGACAGCTTTGGGACCTGTTTAAGTGAAGTTTCTCTTGTTTGTTTTTGTGGAAAAAGAAAGAAAAGAAAAGAAGTTACATGTACTGTTACCCAATTGTGCCATCAACTTCTATATACTTTTCAGAGGGAAGCCAAGCACATGCACAGGAAAGGGTGTTCACAGAGGTTAGTGTTGTCTTCAAACTGTGGACACATGCAATTTCTTAAGAAGTAAATGAAATAAGAAATTATGCCTGATCCCCGTCATAAAACGCTACTTAGCAATAAATAAGAATTTGCTTTTGATAAATGCAAGAACATGAATGAAATTTTTGGGTGCTAATAATATATAGTAAATCCAAAGAGTCTGTTATGTCATTCAGCTTAATTCATACAAAATTCAAGTTGTTACAAACTTCTGTATAACAACAGAACAAATCAATAACTGGCTGCAGATTTGAGAGCACTAAAGAGATGTGACATTAGGGTTTCATATGAGGAAACTGATTATTTTCAATTTCTTGTTCTGTAGAACATTTTTTTCTGTGCAAATATGTCAGGCATCAAATTTCATATTATATGTAGTTTATCTAGTCTAAATTATGTCTCAACAAATCTTGTTTATGATAGCCTAAACTAATCATTCATTTATTTATCAATCACTCATTTATTTATATGTTGATCTTTAATTTTTTCTCTTTTGAAATAACATTTTTTCTCATATTTAATTAATACATAGGGTCAAAGAAGGTTTAAACATTTTTCAAATGCTTCTAAATAGAGTATTTAAATTTAGATGAAAGTTAAGATAGCATGTATCTTTTGAAAAAATGTACTGTTGTCCATTCAGATGAGTTGTCAGGCAATTAATCAATTAGTTGGCATCTTTGACATCCACTTACCTTCTAGTGTCACTTTCTGGACTTTCACATGACATTCTTTCCCCACACAGTGTTCAGACTGAAGTGCATTGAGAAACCACTATCTAAGGTAACCTCCAGAGACTGTACAGCATCCACCCAAGCAACTGTAAGTTCTAAATCTACTGGGAACCAAAGGTTCTTCCTTCTTATACCTGTAAGTAGTTATAACTTTTATGAGAATATTTTATTTTATTTTTTTCTGATACCAGAATACAATTTGCTAGTCCTTTTGGATATTTCCATGCAATGAATCTTCTAGGTTGGTAACTTTGGGCATTAATATTATATCCAAATCCTGATAAGAATACATTTTTTTATTTTCCAAATTAAGCAATTGTGGTATATACTCTTGAGTTAATTTAGCTTTCACTAAATGAAAAGCAAACCTGTCTTTGGCCCTTGAAAGGATGTTTTTACTCCCACACTTTGGGAGCAGAGCTTCCTTTTATGTTGTGGAACACATTTTCACCATTTTCCCATGCTGCTGTACAAATGTTTTGTTTTTGTTTTTGTTTTTTTCATTTCAGTTGTTTAAATTTTTAAGTTTAATTTTTTTATTAATTGCAGTTTATTCACTTTGTATTCCAACTGTAACCCCTTTCCTCATTCCCTCCGAACCATACCCTCTCCTTTATCTTTCATGCCACTCTCCAAGTCCACTGATAGGGAAGGTCCTCCTCCCCTTCTATCTGACCCTAGCCTATCAGGTCTCATCAGGACTGGCTGCATTGTCTTCCTCTGTGGCTTGGTAAGGCTGCTCCCCCTCAGGGGGAAGTGATCAAAGAGCAGGCCAATCAGTTAGTGTCAGAGACAGTCCTTGCTCTCATTACTAGGGAACCTACTTGTTTATATGGTGGATCACATTGATGGACTTGCGTATATTAAACCACCCTTGCAAGCCTGGGATAAAACCTACTTGGTCATGGTGGATGATATCTTTTATGTGCTCTTGGATTCGGTTTGCAAGTATTTTATTGAGTATTTTTGCATCAATGTTCATAAGAGAGAGAGGTCAGGTCTGAAGTTCTCTTTTTTTTGTTGGATCTTTGTGTGGTTTAGGTATCAAGGTGACTGTGGCTTCATAGAAAGAGTTCAGTAATTTTCCTTCTATTTCTATTTGTGGAACACTTTATAGAGAATTGGTGTTAGGACTTCATTGAAGGTCTGGTAGAATTCTGCTCTAAAACCATCTGGCCCAGGGCTTTTTTG
>JAQQSO010008367.1:0-10025 GCA_028658305.1 Pachyuromys duprasi
CTGTCAATCTCTTGTGTCAGGAGTATTCTTCAAGAAGATCAGGGATGTCTGGTGGTTTGCGGTGTGTGTTTTGTCTCAGTTGATCTCTGTTGTGGGCTCTGTGTGACCAGCTTCGTGCTCTGTGCTAGAAGCTGTGAGCACTGTAGGCTGGTCATCCCTCTGGTCTGGAGTCTTTACTCCAGAGTGAGGACTCTGTGCTAGAGTCTGAGTGTCCAGGTTTGAGAAGTCAGCTGGGGGCTGTGGACTCTGCCCTGGGTTTGCTGCTAAGGGCTCTCCCCTGGAATGGCGATTTGGCGCCTCCTTCTGTGCCAGGGGTTGTGCACCAAGGTCTGAGATGATATTTGGGGCACACACAGTGGGTTTGGGTTTGTGTGCATCCACTGTATGCAGGGCTGTCAGAAATGGTGCCGGAGGCCTTCTCTGTGTGGCCGGTGGACAGATACCTGAACTGGGGTTTTTGCTGGTGGATGTGTGCAGCTTTCGCCCTCAGTGTGCGGTCTGGTCAAGATGGTCCCAGGTTCCTTTCAGCAGTGGGTTGAGACAGAACTCGTGTTATTCCCAGATCCGCAGGCGGACTCACACACTGACTGAGTTTTTGCTGGCGGAAGCGTTTGGCCCGCCCCCCTGCAGTGTGCGGACTGGTCAAAATGGTCCCCCAATCCACCAGTCTGTGGTGGTTCCCGAGAGCCAGTTGCGCCCGCCACACACCTGTGGGTTGATGCAGAACTCGGGATCCTCCCAGATCTGCTGGAGGACTCACACACTGACTGAGTTTTTGCTGGCGGAAGCGTTCGGCTCTCGCCCGGCAGTGTGCGGACTGGTCAAAACGGTCCCCCAATCCACTCAGTCTGTGGTGGTTCTGATGATCGGTCCGAACCCGCAGCACACCAGTGGGTCGAAGCAGAACCTGGGTGCAGTGTGCTCTCGTAGGGCGCAGTTCAGTGAAAATGGCACCCGGTTCCTCCTGAGACTGCCCGCGAGACTGTGCGATCCAGTCTACAATGAAGGGTGTGGGCACCCAGCCGGCCGCTCATCCAGATCAGAGCTGTGCGCTGCTGGTCACCGGGAAATTTCTCCAGGTAGTAACTGGGTGTCCCTAGGGTTTTCCCACTTGGTTTTCTCACCGTAGGAGTTCTGCTCACCTGGCACTCACAATGCTGGCGTTTTAGGTCCCAGAGTTCAGTCTCCTGGTCGCTGCGTTGTTTCTGCTCTCCTACTCCTCAGACACAGTGTTCTCTCGTGGCAGTCATCTTGGATCTCCTCCTCTTGTTTATTCTTATCATCATATTATGTACTAAGGCATAAAAATAGGCTAATTATCAGGGGAGTATACCATTTATTTTCTTGGTTTTAATTAAATGCCTTCAAAACCTTCCTATTACTCTGGTGACAGGTCTATACCAATTGTGTATTACTTCCTAGATGTTCACTGTGCCCTGAGTTTGGGCACAAGGACTCTTTACAAATACATGCACACACCTTGACCATTATCTCTCTTTTCCTCGTCGTGTGTGCATGTGTGTGTGGTGGTGCAGAGGTTCTCCACTTTATCTTTTTAGAAAGAGTCTGGAGCTCATCTTCTGAGTTAGGACAGCTGGCCAGCCAATGAAGCTTTGAAATCCACATATTTCTATGCCACCTGTTTTAGGTTACAGACACATACCGCCGTGCCTAGCTTTCATGTGTGTTCTTGGGATCTGGACCGGGCTCTTCATGCATGCACAGCTCTATACTCTTTTAGCCTTTCCCAAACCCATGAGGTACATTTCCAATTTCTAATTATGGAATAGAATTTTCTATCATTATTAACTTGGGAGTGTTTTAGCATTCAAACCTCTGAATTTCACTACTTGAGTTTATTCATCTGTTGAGGTATTCATTTGTTTTGGGTTTTGTTTTTCTATTTGCTCACATGTTAAAGAGCCATGCCTTACTATTTTCTTCTGGTGAATCATAAATTACTTCTTGTGATAAATCCAAGCAGACCATGAATTTCTTAGCTTTAGTGGGGGATTAAATGTATGCTACTCACTCTTTAAACAGGATGCTTACAATAAGAGCTTGAGAGATGCTCAGTTGTTACAAACATGCAATGCTTTTGGAGAGGACATGAGGTCAGTTCCCAGCACCCTTGTCAGGTGGTCCACAATTGTACCTCCAGTTTCAGAGATCTGATGCTTTCTTCTGTCCTCTGTGGACACCTGCACTCATATGTATATGAATATGCTTGCTGGTTCTAGCTGTGATCTAAAAGAAGCACTATAATTCTTAAGTGGAAAAGTAAATCTACCTGTACTTTATTTAACCTATTCACCAAATAAGTTAAGGAAACATCTGATCTTCCCCAATAATATTTATTGATGACTGCTGGTGTCTCTGTGATCACCAAGGCCAGTAGAGTGTCAATGTGCAAGGGGCAAGAAGGTAGTTTAATTTGACACAGCTTAGTAACTGGTGTTGGTTTGAACCCCTAGAGCCTGAATCTGAGGGATTTATATTAGGCATAAAGCATAGCACAATTGGGAAAAAACCTGGTTATAATTAAGTCAATCCTACATGCACAACAAAGCTTAGAACATGGCTACATCAAAATTGTAAAGTACAAATGACGTCCTCTATAAAGACAGGTTCTATAGTTCTGAGGAGGCAGGCTCAAGATAAGGGTCTGGGGGATCCAGTGTGACGTGGTTACACCAAGAGCACAAACGTTACCAGACTACTAATCACTGCCTCTCCCAGCTTTCTGGGAAGAAAACAAGTTATATACTTCTCTCCTTTAAACGATAGGACTGTTTTGTTTTCTGTTTTTAACAAACCTGGTTTTCCTTAGTGCTTGTATGTAAGCACAAGCATCTTCATGCCTACTACAAATGATTTCTAATTCAGTTGCTGTTTTGCTGTGTGCTGAGCACTGTAATAAATACTAGATTGTGCCATATTATGTGTTATGGTATTTACCACGATGATATGGGAGAGGAGGTATTATTCTCAGAAATTAGGAAAAAAAAACCTTAATTCACCTTCACCCACCAGAATGGCTAAGATCAAAAACTCTAGTGACAACGCATGCTGGAGAGGTTGTGGAGAAAGAGGAACTCTACTCCATGGCTTGTGGGAATGAAAATTTGTACAACCACTCTGGAAATCAATTTGGCGCTTCCTTAGACAATTAGGAATAATGATTCCTCAAGATCCAGCTATACCACTCTTAGGCATATATCCAAAAGATGCTCAAGTACACAACAAGGACATTTGCTCAACTATGTTCGTAGCAGCTTTGTTTGTAATAGCCAGAACCTGTAAACAACCCAGATGTCCCTCAGTCGAGGAATGGATACAGAAATTATGGTACTTTTACACAATGGAATACTACTCAGCAATTAAAAAGGAGGATATCATGGAATTCACAAGTAAATGTTGGGACCTGGAAGCGATCATCCTCAGTGAGGTATCCCAAAAGCAGAAAGAAACATATGGTATATACTCACTTATATAGACCTATAGAATAGGAAGGTCATGCTGAAATCTATACACCTAGGGAAGATGAACAAGAAGGAGGACCCAGGTTGGGATGATCAATGCTCGTTTAGATGGACAAATGAGATGGACATTGAATGTAGGATAAAACAAGCAACAGGACAGGAGCATACCAAAGAGGTTCTGTGAAAGAATCAATATAGCAATGTATCAAAGCAGATATTAAGACTCACAACCAAGCCCTCTGCAGAGGGCGGGGAATAATAATGAAAATAGGGGGAGTTAGTAAGACTTGGGGAGAACAAGAGCTCCACAAAGACCAAATAGATCAGGGCACAGGGGTCTTTTATGAGATGGTTTCTCCAACCAAGGACCATGTATGGATATAACCTAGAACCCCTGCTCAGAGCTGACCCATGGTAGCTCAGTATCCAACTGGAGACCCCAGTAAGGGGAACAGGGACTATTTCTGTCATGAACTCAATGGCTGGCTCTTTGACCCTACCCCACACATGCCCGGGAGTAACAGCCTAGCTAGATTCCAGAAGAGGACATTGCAGCTAGCCCTGAAGAGACAAGATAAACTAGGGTCAGATGGAGGTGGAGGAGATCCTCCCCCATCAGTGGACTTGGAGGGGGTCAGGGAGGAAATGAGGGAGGGAAGGGGAGAGTGGGAGGAATGAGGGAGAGGGCTATGCCTGGGATACAAAGTACCTAACCTGTGATTAATATAAAAATAAATAAATTACATTAAAAAAATTTGCAGGATATTTGGTCACATTGTGAACCTAGAGGTTGTGTACAGGAAAGCCCTGTTTCTAGTTGTGATGTAGCTTAGTCCTAGAACTTTTAACCAAGGAGCTTTCTGAAGACAGTATTAAATAAAGTCAATAGGGAGAGCAAGCAACCAGTTGGCAGGGAGTTAAAATATGGAAAAACTATGGGGAGTGAGAGGAAGTCCAGCAAATGGATAGAGAGATGCTCAGGAAGTAGAAAGGAGGAGCATTCAGGATGAAGGATTTTTAAGACAGTGTGGAGAAGGGGAAAGGCGGTTTTTCCTTCTGGATAGCGTATGAGGAGAAGGTAGCTAAGCGCTTTCTCTGCCTCTCTAAGCTAGTCGGCTTTCACCCCAACATACGGTTCCTGAACCTGTATTGGTAAAGTTGAATATTTCAGATTTTGTTTAAAAAAAAAAAAACACTTGGACGCATCTTTATCCTGGTTTAAGAAGCTTGCACAGGGGTGCCTTAAGGTGATTTCAATTCAGTGCTCTACGACTCTAAAGCAAACACATTTAACTACTCTTTGCCCCTTGACAAGGTGTAGAGATCCTAATACCAGAGCTTTAGCCACAGCTATTCAGCAGCACTTGAGCCAGCATGGCCTCCTGGCCAGGGCACTCTATGCAGTTTCCTTTGTCTAACTTGTACAAGTTCAGTCCATGCCTAACATTCTGCTCAGTTTCTCTTGTTTTATGTCTCAATTTTCTTTATTTTGACATGTAATTAAAGAACTATCTCCCCATTGTTGACCACCTCTTTTCTGAGATCTCCAAATCTTTATGTTCAGAATCTTTACGCTATAGTTCTTCTCATTAGTGCCTATCCAACATCCTTTACTTTCATATTGAAAAAAAATGACAGGTAACTAGAAATAAATTTAAAAAGAGAAGGAAAATAAATTGTCCAGCAATAGACTGTTATATCCCATGCTAGGAAACTGATCTTGATTCTCTGATACACATGAGGTCTTGGCTAGTGACTTTTAAACTGAGAGAACAAGGGAGCAGAAACTGCCTTGGACGCATCTTTATTCTGGTCCTCTGGAACAGGCAATGTGCCTACTGTTGTCAGCAAGTATCACTTTCTTTGGCTGGACATCTGGTAAGACAGAACATAAAAGATGAGCTGCTTGCCTTCCGGTGAATGTTTTTCTGTTTCTGTAACATATTTTCTGTCAACTCTCTACTTTCTTTTGTGATATTATTTTAAATTACAGCCTAATGAGTTCTGGCCTCTTTCTTCCTTTGCTTGAAGACTTGATGTTACTGTCATCTTGTCCAAATGGGAAGACAGCAATTTCTGGAGGTCACCAGAAACTTGTTTATGTGATGTGTTCTCTGCTTACCATTTAACAGATTAATTTGCCACTAAACAGCTGTCTACTTCATCAATACTGAATTTTATTTGACACTCTTAGAAAAGCTCTGGGAAAACAAATGCAGCCAACGAGTTTAAAATTTTTGTTGGGTAAAATTCAGATCTATGATCTCACCTGATTTTGCTCCTTGAAGTATGCTCAGAAAATTTTAAATTATTTTGATATATAGTCTTTCCTTCCAGTTCAATTAAAATTTTATGCCTTTATGAATCAATTTCTCCAAATTTCAATCCTCTGCATAACCTGGACATTGGAGACAATTCTATTTGAGTTGCTCCAGTCCTGGCCTTCTTCAAGGAGATCCAAGGCAGTTAAAGAAGAGGATACAGATGTTGGTCCTGGGTAGAAAGGGTTCTGTGCTCTGTGACGTGTGTTTACTGAATAAGTTTAACACCCCATGATTTATTTTTCTATGAAATTTTATAATGTGGCCAATCTCAACTGATTACTGGGAGAATTTGAATGAATAGTTGTATATGTTAAACTTGACCAGGAGAAGTAACTGATAACAACTGTGCTCCTATTCTTGCTCCTTATTTCTGCTATGACAGATAGAAGTCAAGAACAGCACTTGTACAACTATAAGTCTGGTCTTTCACAATCTAAACATCCTTCCTAAGGGCTGTTCATGCAAAGTTTCTTTATCACTGCATACACTTGTTTTTGATACTTAGCCCAACTGGTATACTTTCTTGGAGTTAACTGCATAAAACACTACTTTGTTTCACACAGGAGACTCTTCCAAATTTACTTAATGACATTTTTTTAGAATTAAATCTTATTTTATAGACACCTGGGGAACTCATTATTAAAGTGAATAATGAGTTTAGCTTTTTTCAACTGTAGCTGGGGACACAGAGTAGTGGGTTTTTTTTATTATTTTTGAGCCCTGATGTTGAACCGTAGCTAAAGAAAGAAGCAAACAAACATAGCACACAATACACTCATAAAAACACAACCACACACACTCATATTTCCCACATACCACACATAACATACCACACACATACTCCAACATACTCACACACCACACACACCAAAATACACACCAAAATGAAGGGAAGTGTTTGTGGAAACTGAAGAACCCCTTGGTACTTATACTCCATCTGCACTGTTTACTAAGCAGGTGCCCAATCCGTGTTCATGTGCATAAAGTACTCTCCACAGTCTTTTGGTGCAAGATCATTAACTGAAACTGTCAAATTCAGGATTTGAATTCATGGTTGTTGAATGTCAGTTTCTTTACTAATTCTTCATTTTGCTAGATGGTGCTATCATGCTGCTGGAGAAGAAAAGTAATCAGTCCTAATCTGAGGATCTACAATAGTAACTGATTTGACAAGACATTCCCATTGGTACTATAGTGGTACAATCATCATGGAAGTAACCAACCACTTTCTGACTAAATTTAAATTCCATACAAATTACTATGGTTGCACATCTCATAGGACAGAGGGGATAATCTGTTGTTAGTATTTTGATAATTGGACAATATTAAGCCAACTCTTAGCAGCCAACTACTACCAATTGTTGGTTGGGTCGCTAAGAATGAAACTTCACACCTAAGTCTCCTTTCAGGGAGCTTCAATCTGAATATATAATGAATAAATTATGAAGAAAAATTAAAATTTGAAAATAAATGAATAAGTAAAATAAAAATATATCTCAAAAGAAAAAGAGCTGAACTGACTTGGCCTTACACAAGTCTTATGCATGCTACCACAATTTATGTGAGCTAATATATGCAGCTGCTTTGCTATGTCTAGAAGACCACATTACCACAAACACTCTTAACTTCACGTTGTTGTATTTTGATTTTTGTGGGAGTGAGTGTGTACGTGTAGAGAGAGAGAGTATATGTGTGTCTGTTGGTGAGTGTGTGTGGTGTCAGCATTAAGTTAGCATTAAGCCTAATGACTTATAATCATTTTACATATAGATTTATGTAGTTTTCAGTCTTTGTCAGAGAGACTTCTGTGTGTAGTAGATGTGACTAATGCCAATATCTGGCTATGATACAGAGGATAAAAAGCTTCAGATCTCTGAGCTCTAAAGGGAATATATATATATATATATATATATATATATATATATATATATATATATATATATATATCATACCCCTTCCTCCCAAGGATCGAGTCATTGTAGAAGAGTGCTCAGGAGGAGTGTAGGAGCCAGGGATGAGTAAGTGGCTACAAGGTAAGAAGGTCTTCCAGAGAGAGCAAGTAGGCTACACGTATCAACTCACATCAGTTGTGACAGCATGTACAAGGCCTGTGTAAGCCCAAGACAGATCAATCGTAAGACAGAGAGATTTCACTCTCACAGACCCAACCAACAACAGGTAGTTGTTAGCTACTGAGAGAGGAAGAATCAGTTTACTCTAAGAGGTGAAGCACCTGATAAGTTATTTTGATGTCTTTGCAAAAACAACAACAACAAAAGAGCAAAAAATTAAATGATATATAAGGGGTCAATCAAAGAAAGTTGGAGGAGGGACATGAATATGAAAAATTACATTGTATGATGTTCTCAAAGAACTGATAAAATTACAAAAAAGTCTTTATTAATTCCAGTCAAATAGTCATTCTTGAAAATAGAATTTAAAATTTAAGGAGCAGTGAAAACTAAGAATTGTGTAGCATTTACCTTAGCTTCTTTTTTTAGTTGTTTGACAAAATATCTTTTCACGTATTTTCTTTTTTCTTTAAGTAATTTATTTTTATAATAATCACAGGTTATATAATTTCTATCCCAGCCGAAGCCCCCTCAAACATTCCCTCCCACTTTCCCCATCCCTCCCTCAACTTTTCCCTGCCCCCTTCCAAGTCCACTGATGGGGGGAACTCCCCCCCTTCCATCTGACCTTAGCTTACCATGTCTCTTAAAGGGTGGTTGCAATGTCCTCTTCTGGGATCTAGTTAGGCTGCTCCTCCCTTGGGGGTGAGGGGATGGTCAACAAACCAGCCATTGAGTTCATGACAAAAATAGTCCATGTTCCCTTTACTAGGGTACCCAGTTGGGTACTGAGCTACGATGGGCCACATCTGAGCAGGGGTTATAGTTTGTATTCATACATGATCCTTGGTTGGAGAAATAGTCTCATAGAAGACCCCTGTGCCATGATCTATTTGGTCTTCTGGAGCTCTTGTCCTCAACAAGTCTTACTTTTTCATATGATTCCCTGCACTCTGGAGACAGCTTGGTTGTGTGTCTTAATATCTGCTTTGATTCATTGCTAGGTAGGGTCTTTCAGAGTCCCTCTGTGGTAGGTTCCTGTCATGTTGCTTGTTTTCTCCTACATTCAATGTCCATCGCCTTTGTCCATCTAAATGATGATTGATCATCCCACCCTGGGTCCTCCTTCTTGCTTATCTTCCCTAGATGTATAGATTTCAGCATGTCCATCCTATCCTAGAGGTCTATAAAAGTGAGTATATACCAAGTGTTTCTTTCTGCTTTTGGGATACCTCACTCAAGATGATCATTTCGAGGTCCCACCATTTGCCTACGAATTTCATGATTTCCTCATTTTTAATTGCTGAGTAGTATTTCATTGTGTAAAAGTGCCACAATTTCTGTATCCATTCCTCGAATGAGGGATAGCTGGGTTGTTTACAGGTTCTAGCTATCACAAACAAAGCTGCTACAAGGTCAGGGATGGAGATACTTCCAGATGATCTGTTGTGGTAGAGGATTGTTTTGGAGATTCTGGGATTTTTGTTTCTCCATATGAAGTTGAGCATTTTTCTTTCAAGGTCGGTGAAGAATTGTGAAGGTATTTTGATGGGGATTGCATTGAATCTGTAGATTGCTTTTGGCAATATGGTCATTTTCACTATGTTAATCCTACCAATCCATGAGAATGGGAGGTCTTTCCACCTTCTAAGATGTTCTTCAATTTCTTTCTTCAGACATTTGAAATTTTTTTCATATAAGTCTTTCACTTGCTTGGTTAGAGTCACCCCAAGGTACTTTATATTATTAGTGGCTATTGTGAAGGGTGTTGTTTCCCTAATTTCCTTCTCGACCCTTTTGTCTTTGGTGTACAGGAGGGCTTCTGATTTTTTTGAATTGATTTTATATCCAGCCACTTTACTGAAGGTGTTTATCAGTTGAAGGAGTTCTCTGGTTGAAGTTTTGGGGTCACTCATGTATATTATCATATCATCTGCAAATAGTGATACTTTGACTTCTTCTTTTCCAATTTGTATCCCCTTGATCTCCTTTAGTTGTCTTATTGCTCTAGCTAGGACTTCAAGTACTATGTTGAAGAGATATGGAGACAATGGGCAACCTTGCCTAGTCCCTGATTTCAATGGGATTGATTTTAGTTTCTCTCCATTGAGTTTGATGTTAGCTATAGGTTTGCTGTCTATTGCCTT
>JAQQSO010008368.1:0-10025 GCA_028658305.1 Pachyuromys duprasi
GAGGGGGCGGGGAGGAGGGAGATGAGGGAGGGAGTGGGAGGGTAGGAGGGAATGAGGAAGGGGGCTATGCCTGGGATTCAAAGTACCTAACCTGTGATTGATATAAAAATAAATTAATTAAAAAAAAGAAATAAAAATATGCAAACATGGGTATTATGAGAAAAAAAAGATAGCCATGCTTAATTTTTCTTATTTTTAGTTTTTTTTAATTTATTTGTTATTTATTACAATTTATTCATTTTGTATCCCAGCTGTAGTACCTTCCCTTGTCTCCTCCCAGTCCCACCCTCCTTGTCTCTTCTCTCCCTATACCCCTCCCCTAGTCCACTGATAGAGGAGGTCCTCCTCCCCTTCCATTTGACCCTAGCCTATCAGGTCTCATCAGGACTGGCTGCATGGTCTTCCTCTGTGGCCTGTCAAGACTGCATCCCCTAGGGGGAGGTGGTCAGAGAGCCAGCCACTCATGTCAGAGACAGCCCCTCTCCCCTTACTAGGGAAGCCCACAAAGAGACTGAGCTGCCATGGGCTACAGCTGGGTTAGGCTAGGCATCTAAGCAGGAGGTCTAAGTCCTGTCCATGAGTGGTCCTTGGTTAGAGTATCAGTCTCTGTAGGACCCCCTGGTTCCAGATTGTTTGCTCTTTTGCTTTCCTTGTGGAGCTCCTGGCCCCTCCAAGTCTTTCTATTTCCTCTTTCTTCCAAAAGATTCATTGCACTCTGCCGAAAGTTTGGCTATGAGTCTCGGCATCTGCTTAATTTTTTCAAAGGAGAAGTATTGCTACATAAATAATTAATCTTGTAATGAAATGCTGATTTTCATAAGGGTAAGAAATGGAATTGCTGGTACTATCTTTAAACTCTAACTGATGGCTGCATAACGAAAAATATAGATGTATCATTTATTTTGTGGAGATGACTGAAATCAAGTTGGTTAAAGGATGATAGAATTACTAACATCGGTGCTAATAATAAATATACAGCAAACAAACTTAAGAGAAAAAGAAAAAAAGCGAAAACTTCTAACCCTTAGACTTAACATAGATCTCAGGATAGAATCCTTTTATATTTCCATTTTACTACAGCCCCACAAAAAGGACATTCTGTATTTTTCTTGATGTATTCTCAACATGATTCTAAGCAGTTTGTGCTTTAATTCACTGTGATAAAGCACCTGCTACTGCAAAGAAGATGTTCTAAATCTCAAGCACAACTAAATTAATAATGATCTGAAACATGCCCGGTCATATTGCATTTTTTCTGGGCCTATAAACTAATTTTTAGAAGTTACTTGTTTTACATGTGGATGGTGACCTGGGTAAATTGTGGTGACATCCAGAAAATTACTTATTAGGAAAGATATTTAAGATAAATAGTGTGTACATTGAAAGTGCTGCAGTGTCATAGATATAAATATGTAAAAGCTTAGTTACATTTTTATATTTATTTCAGACTAACTTCATTTGAACAGCATAAAATTATCTGGCTTTGTAAAATGTAATGGCCGTTTGGAAAGTCAATTTAAGAGGCTATGTACAGTTTTCACTCTGCTTTGCTTGCGAAAAGCCACATTTATAATCTACCCTACACAATGAAGATGAAATGCTGGGTGCTCACTTGAATGAAATGCAGACAAACAAACATTGTACCATATGGCAATTAGGCCATAGGATTCAATTTATTACCAAATAAAACTGTTGGCTCATGCATCTCACAGTTTTTATCGTAAGTGTCCTGTGTGTTTTAGAAGTTTTCTGGAGGGATACTTACCCAGATTCTTATAAATCAATATACAAATAAATTCATGAAAAAAAATCTCTACCATTTGTCTTTGATGTAGGAAACATGAGAAAATAATCAAATTCTAACAATGAGTAAAAAAGACAGGCTACCTTTCTCTACATGTTGGTTCAACTGCAAAGAATTAGGAAGAGTTTAACTCTGTAAGACAGTTTGTTTTGAATTGGTATACCACTGTAGCCAGTATGTATAGGAGAGTTTTGTGAAGAACATTATCTTTTGTACTTAAAGAGAAAGTGGAATTTGTTGTCTATACAAACTCCCAATTACCTTCTAAACAGAAACTTTTGCTAAAGTATTTTCACAATATTGAAAATGTAATATGATTTATATATTTTCTAAAAATTTATTTATTTGAAGTCCTCATCAATTTAATTTTCCTGTCTCTCTTCAAAATCATACTAACACATCACTCTGAGAATGACTATATAGTTCTTGCATTTGGTGTGCAGTATTTTTAAATATGTTATATTTGAGATCTTACACTTCTGACTCAGAGTTCTTTGTAATTTACAGGCTCAATTTGGTCACATTAAGGAAAGTGCTTTAAAAAATCCAATGTATCCATTCATCTGTGAAAGTGAACATTTATATTATTACTTCAGATAAAATTGCTCACTGTGGTTCAAAACCTGTGATGCATTTAACAAGTGTGCAATTTCTTACCATGTCTACACAGACACCACTGCAAATACCAGCAAGTTTATTCTTTACTCGGACTGTAATGCGTGCTTCCTTCTCTTTTTCCTTTATTTTTCTCTGACTTCTATGTTTATTATACTATTGAACATAAAATAAAAATGTGATGTCCAAAGTCACTTATGCTTAGACCTCATCACAACCCCCACCAAGAACAAAACTGGATGTGAACCCCCTTCTTATTTCTACTTGGATATGCAGTTTGACTTTCTCAGTGGATTTGGCAGAGTTCCTGAAGACTGAGGGGGAAGCACGACAATAGTGCTTTTGTTTGGCAGCAGGAAAAGATGCAAGCGAACACAATTAGTTCCCTACTCTCGCTTCAATGGCTCAATTCAGCAAGGCCTGCTCACCAACGTTTTCAGTGATTGGCATGGAAAAGAGAATACAGAAAATAGACCTTCAGATTTGCTTCTCCACAGAGGCTTATCCATAATCTCTCAGATTTGCCATTTATTAATGTTAGTATTGCAAACTCATTGAAAATATAGATAGATAGGTAGGTAGGTAGGTAGGTAGATAGATAGATAGATAGATAGATAGATAGATAGATAGATAGATAGATAGATAGATAGATAGATTCTCTGCTATGAACATACTTATCACTCATTTTCTTCAATAAGTTTTTTTTCTTCTGCAATAGAATGTGTAAACATCTGAAAATATCAAGTATCATTAATAAAATTAGGCACGGGCCATAAGAAAATAGAATTCTCTAAGAAACAGCACTGTTAATGGGTGGAAATGGGTTTTATAGGGTGGGTTTTATGCCCTGATTTCCTTTCTTGAGGTTCATTTGTTTTGTTTGGTATGTGGGGGTATGAGTACACATGATTATGCATGTGCATGTGAACCTGTGTGTGTGTGTATGTATGTATGTATGTGTATACTGAGCTCAATGAGACACAGAATTTTTTAGTTGACTAATATATTCTATGCTAAGAGACCTTAAATAATATCCTTCCAGATAACTTTTAGATATTATAAACTCCTCCAACAAAGTGAAAATGTACTAATATAGCACACATGAATTAGTAGCTTTTACATATACCTATGTATGGTAAGCACCCTGAAAAATAATTTATGGGAAAAAACCCCAATTCACAATAGTCATTAAAAAAGCCTTTGGTACTAAGCTTAATAAAGAAAACAAAAGACTCTACAATGAAAATTTTAAGACACTGAAGAAAGAAATTGAGGCATGTATTATGCATTTAATAGTGGTCTGTGTAGTATGTTTGCATGGTTATGCTGAGGTATGCTTATTGCTTCATATGAACAGAAGCCAAGAAAGGACATTGGATATTATTCTTCATCATTCCTGGCTTTATTATGCCAAGACTGTTTCTCACTGCATCTGGAACTAATTTCCAGTCCAGCAAAATCGGTAATTCACCCTTCTCCACTACCAAAGTGCTGAGATCATGGAGATACATACAAACACAGTGACATATAAACTATATATATATATATATATATATATATATATATATATATAACATACATGTATATAAGTGATATATAAGTATAAACTTATATATATAACACATATGTGATTATATATATATATATATAACTTATATGAAGCAAGTTTGAATTCAGGTACATCATGCTTCTATGTCAAGCATTCTTCCTTGTTGAGCCACATTTTTCAGCCCTCAATATAGTGTAGTAACTTATCTAATTTCTTAATCTTGTATGGATACATTTTGAACCTTATCTGGTTTATATGCTCTCCATATTTAAAATATTTAATATTCTGAGTCTCATTGGTTTTTTGCTTGGCAAAAACAATATGTTACTCTTTTAATATTTGACATGGAAAAAAACAAAAGCCATGAATAAAGTTCTACAAGGATATTTTTAGAATATTTCACTATTCCAGAGGTTAGCAACTTGTGGGATACTGGAATGAGGCAGCGATAAGAAAAGCAACAACAAGGCAATAAAAAAAGAAAGTAAGAGATCAAGGAAAGAGAGCAAGGAAAGAAAGAAAGAAAGAAAGAAAGAAAGAAAGAAAGAAAGAAAGAAAGAAAGAAAGAAAGAAAGAAAGAAAACAAATTTATAAAGGGATTCATGAATGTGTCTACAGAATGAATCCAGCATCTAAGGCTAAGGTAACATCACAGAAGAGGTGTGGGCTATACCCATAAAGTCTTACCAGCATGATTTCCTAAACATAACCTGAACAGGAACAGCAATAATAAATATGCTAAAGTGGGCAGGGAGCTGTGGTATAGGAGCAGGGACTCAACTCTCCAAAGAACTATGGGCAACTAAGGAATGATGGGAGTAGAAGAAACAGGTTTGTTTGTTTGTTTGTTTGTTTGTTTGTTTCCCAGGAAAAGCACACCAATGGGTTCGCCAATACCAAACAGTCCTGAAAGTGAACAAACTCATAACATTGTACAGACTTAGTAGGGTGTATTTAAGACTCTACCTACATAAACATATATGCATATAGCAACAATTAGTTATAAAAAGAGACCATGAACTGGAATGAGAAAAGGAGAGACAAATAGAAGGATTTGGAGGGAGGAAAGAGAAGAAAGAAATGATATAATAATATCCTATCAATCAAAACATAAAAATATAATAAAATAAATAAAAAACATTTTTAAAAAGTAAAAAATGATAGCAAAACAAGTGCCACTACTCTCATGCCCACATAAACATCAGCTGACATTTAGCCCCAAGGATAACCCATCTAATTATATTATAGGCATATTATTATGACCCTTATAAATTCAAAGGAGAGTATTCCTGTTTTGCTTTCTGAGAACAAGTAATAATTTAAACACAGTCATATACTGAGAAACATGCACTATGCAACCTCCCTTTTACCTGATAAGGTGGATGTTTGAAGCATTTAAGTCACTGAGCCAGAATCCCTTAGTGTTAGCAAAATCTGGGTTCTAAACCTTCTCTTGATAGCCCTGTTCCTAATTAGTGAGCTATTCTCTCACTATGCATTTAAATTTATAACTTACAAGTCTTGACAAATAATATAATTACATTCATCTCTAGATATCAAATCCCAAAGACTCAATTGATTAATTAATGAAGGAATCATTTATGTTACTTCTCCTGATACAAAACACATGCCCAAATGCCACAAATTCAAGTTAGCCAAAGGATGTTGAAATAAATTTACCATGGATGCATATTGATGGATAGATATTGATCAGAAAACAGTACCCACAAGGAGATGGCCAACTGCATTCTACACGGCACAATTTGTATTTTAAGTAATAGGCACAATTTGCATTGTTAACTGTACTAAATAACGTTTAATCATTTTAAGTGTTTGACTGTTGAGTTACTCAGGTCTCACGAGACCCTTTCCACCCACCTTTTTAGAGACAGAAGTCAGGGATAGCAGCAGAGGAACAAATTGCCCTGGAATGTATCCAGAAGCATGAAGCATAGGCCCTCTCAGCTTTTCAGTGCTGACTGGGTTTCAGCAGACATACATTGTTACCAAAGCTCCAGCCACTAACTTGATACAGCCAACGCACCTATGAATCAAAACCCAGAGTGCATTCATAGACAGATATGTGCTGCTTATACAGGAACATGCTAGCAACGATACCAGGATTAACACTGAAACCTCATGCCAGGCTTTATCAGAATCAGACACAAACCATAAATCTACCAATTCATGATAAGCAATGCTAACTATCTTATATATTCTGTCACAAAACAATACACAGAATCTATGGCTACATTTTTGCATGTGGCTGAAAGATTCTGTACTGATGGGTACACACTATGAAGACTAAATAGTACTAAATGCAAACCAGCACGAATTACACCATGCTATGTACTGCTTTCTATCCCTTAAATCATAAGCTCCACCTGAAAAGAAATGTTAATAATAATAATAGTAATATAATTACAGAGAAAAGCAGTGAGAAATCAGTTAGAGTGAGGGCACCAATTTAATTTCACAGTCTTATGCAATATTGGACATATAGTGAGTATTTAAAAGTCTGAGTCTTTCTACACAAAGTAAGTCTTGCTAGATGTAAACTTAAGAAAGTATTTTTCTCCTACTACTTCCAGCTAACAAAATTCTCTAATATGTGTCACATTTATAATGGCCTTTCTCTTTCTTCCTTTAGCTTTAATAGTCTTTGGATTACAAATGTAAAATATATACAAAGGGTCTATTAGATTGCTTTGAAGTTATTTTTAAACATTATTTTTATTTATATTTTAGCTTTGCTCACTCCTTATAATGCCAAGGGAGAGAGAGAGTTTTCATGGAGTTTAAATTGGATTCTAGAGAAATGAAAACATTTTATAAGCACAAAATGCAGATACAAATATATGCCATGAACACATCTGTATATTTCATTTTGGAAATTAAATGAATTTTGACTGACAATTAAGTTAAATATTTTAAAATACTATTGAGACGAGACTGAACATTGACAAACAAAACTTTTCTATAGCCCCAAAAATGCAGAATTACAATAGAGCCAGCCAATATTATCTATGTTTTCTGTTTACAATGACTTCAAGCAGGCTAGAATTTTCTGCTGAGTTGTAAGGAAGCTGTGCTGTGCCCTTTACTTTGATGAAGAAAAGCACAGAATTATTCTTTGTGGTGTAGCAAACTGAACATCTTGACTTTTAATTAGCTCTACCCAGGGAAACAAAGTGCATTTTATTGCCTGCTTTGGAAACTGTGGTTCTCAGTTTGTTGCCTGTGTTAGGTGGTGAGGTTTCAGCAGTCATTGTATAAGAACAAAGGATGCAAGGGCAAAGCTTGAGATTGTGGGTAGTGTTTTCTGCAATATTGTATTGGAGTAAAAATAAAACATATGTATAATGGAAAGGGCAACAATTATATTTAGTGTAGCTTTGTTGAGGAATGTTGTGGCTGACAGTACTGTGGCTGAGAGTTCTAAGACTTACAACACAGAGAGTCAGATGCGTTAGGAACACATAAAAGAAAGTAGCTTTACAATCTCCCAGACACACAAATATTTCACGAAAAGATTTTTAATGTGGGCAGCTTATGTTTCTGTGTGTGTGTGTGTGAGTGTGAGTGTGAATATGCACATGTGGGTATGTAAGCCCCTGGCAAAGGTGATGTTTAATATTCTGTTCTACTCTGATACACTTCCTTAAGAACTAGATTCTCATTGAATCTGAAGCATGTTGTTTGTGGCTAAGCTGGTGATCGTGAAAGCCCAGGGAACCTCTTGCTCCAATTCCACTGCAACCATTTCAGCACTGGGATATTACGCAGCAGTAGATCCCTCTCTCTCTCTTTGTAGGTACAGGGAAGTGCTTGTACAGTAAGCACTTGTAAATGCTGAAGAATCCCTTTGCCGTAACAGCTATCAACATCTGGTTAACACTTCAGGCTGCCTTGGTGGCATCACAATACATTCAGAACCTGTATTGACTCAATATGCATCAAAAATTCAAAGCTATTACTTTTTTGATAACGTTTACATCTGAAGGCAAAATATTAATAATGAACTCAACCCCAAAATAGAAATTAAATCACAGAAAAAACTAAAGATGTAATCTTTTATATTTTTGAGATATTAATTACATAATTTCCCAGCCCCTTCTTCCCTCCAAACAGTCCTATCTACCATTCTACTTTGCACTCTTTCAAGTTCATGTCCTCTTTTTCTTTGTTTTTGGTATGTGTGTGTGTGTGTGTGTGTGTATGTGTGTGTATGTGTGTGTGTGTTTAGGCATGCCCAAATATAGATAAATGTTATGTACTCAATCCATATAATTGATACATTTATGTACATTATTTTATGGCTGGGCAATTAGTATTAGATAACCATATGTGCTTTTCTCTGGAGAAACGTAATTATCCCGTTCTTGTCATTCCTTAGTTACCTATAATTTTTTTTCTAGGGCTGAAGCCTCCTGAGATCACCCCTGTCTACTTTAGTTTTGTCTGTTAGTATCATCCTTATTCAGGTTATGTTTCAGCAGCTGCTTTAAAATGATGTAATTTTAGTTAAAAACTTAAAGGCTATAGAAATATCAGGGCTCAATTCACGGGGAAATTAACCCAAAATCAATACATGGGTTTATCTTGGAAATACATTTAATATGATAAAAATCAATGATAAAAATGTGTAAATTTTATATTTAAATTTTATATTTTTATTTATTGTATTAATTATTTGATAGTGCTTATAATTTGTTTATATAGTTTTTTGAAGATCTGAGACAAAAGGACCCCTTTCCTGGAAAAGATGTTATGCTGAGAGCGAAAAAGAGGAATGTACAGTGGGAATTATTCTAGAATGTCCTTGCTCTGGTTAATATTTTCACTGCTGAAATCAGTACCATATGGCTTTAAATACAGCACATAAGTTGAGATTTGGATCTTCCACACAGTGTTTCTACAGTCATGGCTGATGTTTCTTAATAGCTGAATGATAGTCATAATAACTATGTTATACAGTGGTTCTGAGGGTAAATATGTGTGAAACTTTCTACTAAAATAAACCATATTCATAGCAGAACTTTAATACTAGACATCAGCAAGTTTATCATGATGACAGTGGTTTTCATAATAATTATATAGAAAGTGTTAGAAGGATTACTGAGCAGGGAGCTTAGTTATTCTAAATTTCTTAAGACCTAAATCCAAATAATAATGTAGGTGAAATATAATTAGATTATTCTGACTACATTTATCTGTTAAAAATGTAAACAAATCATATACTTCCTGGTAAGGCAAGATGAACTCTGAAATAATATCTAGTGGTCAGATAAAATAAATGTATATTAAAGTATGTTGAATCCCACAATATGGCTATAATTTCATTAGCTGTATAAAATTAATAACTGTAATTAACAAATGGCAGGTAATCATGATAGATGTAGCTGGCATAGAAATCTGGAAATGATATGGAATTCATCATTTTTGCAGACCTTACATTGGACTTGTGTCCACTGTCCTAACTGAAAGGAGTCCAAATTAATATGAGCATGTTAACCTACCATAATTTTCTTAGCCTTTTTTGACATGATTTTTTTTAATCTTTTTTTTATTTTTTTATTTTTTGTTATCAATCACAGGTTAGGTACTTTGCATCCCATGCGCAGCCCCCCCACTCCCTCCCACCCTCCCCAACCCTCCCTCTTCTCCTCCCCGCCCACTCCAAGTCCACCAACAGGGGAGGACCTCCTCCCCTTCCATCCAACCCCAGCTCATCCTGTCTCCTCAGGGCTGGCTGCAATGTCCTCCACTGGGATCCAGCCAGTGTGTCACTCCCCAGCTTGTATGGGGGAGGGTCAAAGAGTCAGCCATCAAGTTCAAGACTGAAACAGTCCCAGCTTCCCTCACTAGGCCCTCCAGTCCTACACCAAGCTATCCTGGGTCTCATCTGCACATGGGTTCCAGGACACATCCACTCGTGGTCCTTGGTTGTAGAAACCGTCTCATACAAGACCCCTGTGCCCTGCTCAGTTTAGTCATTGTGGAGCTCTTGTTCTCTCCAAGTTTCACCAACCTCCTCCATTTCTATCATCACTTCTT
>JAQQSO010008369.1:0-10024 GCA_028658305.1 Pachyuromys duprasi
TCAAGACCCAGCTATACCACTCTTAGGCATATATCCAAATGATGCTCAAGTACACAACAAGGACATTTGCTCAACTATGTTCGTGGCTGCTTTATTTGTAATAGCCAGAACCTGGAAACAACCCAGATGTCCCTCAGTTGAGGAATGGATACAGAAATTGTGGTACTTTTACACAATGGAATACTACACAGCAATTAAAAAGGAGGAAATCATGAAATTCGCAGGCAAATGGTGGGACCTGGAAATTATCATCCTAAGTGAGGTATCCCAAAATTAGAAAGAAACATATGGTATATACTCACTTATATAGACCTATAGGTCAAACTGAAATCTACACACCTAGGGAGGATATACAGGAAGGAGGACCCAGGTTGGTATGATCAATGCTTGTTTGGATGAACAAATGGGATGGACATTGTGTGGAGGAGAAAACAAGAAAAAGGACAGGAGCATGCCAAGGAGGACCTCTGGGGAGGTCAATGTAGTGATATATCAGAATACATATTAAGACTCGCGATCAAGGCTTTGGCAGGGGGCGAGAAGTAATGATAGATCTGAGGGAGGTTGGAGAAACTTGGGGAGAACAAGAGCTCCACAAAGACCAAACTGAGCAGGGCACAGGGGTCTTGTATGAGATGGTTTCTACAATCAAGGACCATGTGTGGATGTGGCCTGGAACCCCCGCACAGATGGGGCCCATGATAGCTCGGTGTAGGACTGAAGACCCTATTCAGGGAAACAGGGATTGTTTCAGTCATGAATTTGATGGCTGACTCTTTGACACTCCCCCATACAAGCCGGGGAGTGACAGACTGGCTAGAGCCCTGAGGAGGACATTGCAGCCAGCCCTGAGGAGACAGGATGAGCTGGGGTTGGATGGAAGGGGAGGAGGTCCTCCCCTGTTGGTGGATTTGGAGGGGGCGGGGAGGAGGGAGATGAGGGAGCGAGAGGGAGGGTGGGAGGAAAGGAAGGAGGGGGCTATGCCTGGGATGCAAAGTGCCTAACCTGTGATTGATATAAATATAAATAAATTTTTAAAAAGCAACAAAAAAATAATGGATGCATCTCTCTGATCCCTTATTGAATGTATTCTTAGCTCTTCCTCTTACAGCATGGTCTCTGGGAAGGCCCACTGTCTCCAAGTCCTAGGGCTTTTCATCCTCCCTGGACCTCTCTTCTTCCCCTCACTCACTTAATATTTTTTCTCACTTAATAATCTGAGGAACAGACAGAGTCTTTTCTAAAAGGCTAAATCATTTTATGTTCCTGTCAGCAATGTCAAAGGTCATGAATTCCTTTAGCCCCTCAACAATTTTCTTTTCTCATGAGTCATCTTTGTGACACCACAGCTCATTACCCTGTGTGTATGCATTTGCATTCAGATGTGTGTTTGTACCAAAAGACAAGCATAGTGCCATTCCTTGGGAATCATCTGCCTTTTCTGTTTCTAGACAGGGTCTCATTGGACTGGAACTCCCTAAGTAGGATAGGCTGGCTGGGCAGGGACTTCCAGGGATCCACTTCTTTTTAAAGTTTTATTTATTTATTATAATTTATTCACTTTGTGTCTTCACTGTAGACCCCTTCCTAATCTCCCCTTGGTCTCACAGTTCATCTCTTCTCCTCTTTCATCTGACCCTAGCCTATTAGGTATCATTAGGTCTGGCTACATTTTCTTCCTCTGTTGTCTTGCAAAGTTGCACACACACACACACACACACACACACACACACACACACGGGGAGATGATCAGAGAAGCAGCCACTGAGTTCATTTCAGAGACAGCCACTCCTCCCCCCTCCCTTACTAGGGAACCCACTTGGAAACTGAGCAGCCTATGGGCTTCCTCTGAACAGGGGTTCTTTGTCCTCTCCATGCACGGTCCTTGATTGTATCGGTATCTGCAGGCCCACTGGGCCCAGGTTTTTTGCTCTTTTGCTCTCCTTATGGAGCTCCTGTCCCCTCCAGGTCCTTCTGTCTCCCTCTTCATCCATAAGGTTTCTCTAAATCTGCCCAAAGTTTGGCTATGAGTCTCAGTATCTCCTTTGATACCCTGATGGGTAGAGTCTTTCAGAGGCCCTGTGTGGAAGGCTTCTGTCTTGTTCCCTGTCTTCTCTCACTTCTGATATCTAACCTGTTTGCCCTTCTGAATGAGGATTAAGCATCTTCCCTAGGGCCCTCCTTGTTGTTCAACTTCTTTAGGACTATATATGTTAGTAGGTTTATCATATATTATATGTCTAATATCCAAGTATAAGTACTTTCCATGTGTGTGTTTCTGCTTCTGTAAATCAATCTGGCACTTTCTTGGACAATTAGGAACAGTGCTACCTCAAGATCCTGCTATACCACTCTTATGCATATATTCAAAATATGTCTAACTATACAACAAGGACATTTGCTCAACTATGTATGTAGCAGCTTTATTTGTAATAGCCAGAAAATGAAAACAAACCAGATGTCCCTCAATGGAGGAACAGATACAGAAATTGTGGTATATTTACACAGTGGGATGCTACTCAGCAATTAAAACCAAGGAAATCATGAAATTTGCAGGCAAATGGTGGGAACTAGAAAAGATCATCCTGAGTGAGGTATCCCAGAAGCAGAAAGGGATCCACTTCTTTCCCAACACAGTACTGAGGTACCAAGCACATGCCACAGTACTTGCTTTAAAAAAAAAACTACATTCTGGAAATTGTACTTTTTGTGCTTTCAAAGGAAGCATGTTACTGACTGAGCTATCTCCTATGTCCTAGATATCATTTGACATTATCTAATAATTAATGACATTTACCAACATTTCATTTCCTGGTGCTTCTATATATCTTCTTGGTAAAAGAGCTATTTGAATCCTATGCCTATTTTCAATTGGATATTTTGTCATTTTGCTCTTGAGTTACTGAGGTCCTCATATATGTTTCATACTAGACACATATAGCAGTATGGTTTGTAAATATTTTCCCATAATACTAGGTTTATATTTTCATTTTTAAAAACATCTAATGATATAAGATTTATCTACTTTTTATTATTCATGCCTTAAGTATCATGTAAAGTATAAGATTTTCATATTTTCAGTTCTAATTCTTAGGTGTTATCAATTTTGAAGTAACTTGGATGTGATATGTGACTAAAACAAAATGTATTATTTTGTATTTAATATCCAGTTGGGTAAGTGCTGATTATTAAACACAGTCTTCACTTTTTATTGAGTAGCAGCGGTACCCTTCACAAAAAGCCAGATGGATGTGGATGTGGTTATTTTGGAACTGTCAGTCTGATGATGCTAAGACAATACATTTGTTCTTATGCCTGTACCACACATTTTAAATTATTGTGGCTTTGTCAAAGATTTTTTTTCTCTTTTTTAATTTATTTTTTATTTTTTACATAAATTACATTTTATTCGTTTTGTATCCCAGCTGTATCCCCTTCCTTCATTGCCTCCCAATCCTACCCTCCCTCCCTCATCACCTCCCATGCCCCTCCTCAAGCCTGTGCTAAGATTTAAAAGTTGAGGCTGTGAGTCTTGCAACACTTTTCTTCATTTTAAATAATACTTAAGCTAACTGTTGTATTTTAAGAATCTGAAGACCAAATTTTCCCATTTCTTCTAAAAAAGTCAATGCACTTTTGATATTATTGCACTGTATTTATTGACTGTTGTTACTTGCATTACTATCTTAATAATGCTGTCTTCTGATTCTTAAGCATGAAATATATTTCCATTGATTTAATTATTCTTCAATTTTTTAAATGATACCTAATAACTTTTAGTATTCATTTCTTTTATTTTTTCCATTATTCACAATTTTCTTAAACATTTGTTCCTTCATATTTTGTTCCTTTGAGTGATGGTACATATCATTTTATTAAGTCACTTTTCATCTTGTTTCTTAATGCCGTTCAGCAACATACTCTTTGTGTGATGATTATGTGTCATGGTAATTTTGTTGAATTTATTAACTCTAGAAGCTTTGTAAACAAGAGGATTCTTTTGGATTTTCTCAAAATTTGATCACAACATCTACAAATACAATAAAGTTTATGTCTTCCCATGTGATTTGAGTACCTTTTCCTGAATGTTTCCTAACTACTCTTATGAATAACCATAGTGAAAATATATCACATGAACAAAGCTTTCAGTCGTCCATCATTGAGTATAGAGTGAGTTGTGCGATTTCATAAATGGTGCTTATGTTGAGGAAATTCTCTGTTATTGCTAGCCAGGAATATGAAATTATTTATAATGAATTGGTTTTAACAAGTACTCTTCCTGCACTGAGGTGCTAATGTACTTTTACTTTTCATTCTGTTTGTTTTCTATTGTAATTGACTGTCATACTTGACCATCTCTTGCATTCATGAGAAAAATACTCACCATAATAGTATATAATAATTTGAAATTTTGTTAGATTTAGTTTGCTATTATTTTTCTTGGGATTATTTTCCACCAATATTCTTTAGTAAGTGCTATTGGTATTCTTTTTGTTTAATTTCAGATCACCCCCTCCTCATCTATGTTTTTGACATGTTAGCTAAAAAAATGAAAAGGAAAAAATAAGTTAACTTTTCTTCAAAATTCTTCCATAATTCACAAGTAAAATCATTTGTTCTTGGAATTTTTTTTATATTTGTTAATTACTGCCATAATATTTTTTATAATTTTTCTACATGGTATGTCTTTTTAGGATTTCTTTATTTCTTGAGCTCAACTTTTCTTTTCCTTATTTCTAGGAAACTTTTCATTTCTTTCAGTCATCTTTTGGCATACAATTCATCAAAGCATCATGTAAATATACTTTGTATTTTTTAAGTGTCGTTCTTATTGTCTTCACTATTATTTCTGGTTTTAGTAATGCGTGTTACCTTTCTTGGTTAAACTAAATAACAGTTTTTTCATTATTTTTTATTTTAATTCATTTATTTTTTATTTTTACAATTTATTCTCTTTGTATCCAGGCTGTAGCCCCTCCCTCATCTCCTACTGGTTAGAACCTCCCTCCCTCTTCTCCTGCATCCCTCTCCCCTAGTCAACTGATAAGGGAAGTTTTCTTCATGCCAAAGGTAAAACTTCTGGCATAATTGAGCTTCTATTTTTCTATTCTCTGATTTGTCTAATAAATGATCTTTAATTTCCCTCTTTCTATTAATTTTATGCTGAGTTTGTTATCCTTTCTTGAGTTTCTTGTATATCCTATGGTTTTTCCATTACTGATGTTTCTTATTGATTTTAAACATGCTGGGGGGCAAAATCAAGAGTTCATGCTCTAAGCAGGTATGTCAACATTGAGGTATAACTCAAGTCCTAAAGTTAGGTAATTGATTTGAGATTCCTCTTTATTTCTAAAGAAGGTGTCTATAGTGATTATCTTAATAGGCACTATTTTTATTAACATTTTTATTTTATATTAATCACAGGTTATGTACTTTGTATCCCAGCTGTAGCCCCCTCTTGCATTCCCTCTCTATTCCCTGCTTCCCTCCCTCATCTCCTCCCTGCCCTTTTCCAAGTCTACTGATAGGGGAGGACCTCCTCCCCTTCTATCTAACTCTAGCTTATCAAGTCTCTTCAGAAATGGCTGCAATGTCCTCTTCTGTGACCTAACAAGGCTGCTCCTCCCTCGGAGGGCAGGGGGTTCGAAGAGACAGCCATTGAGTTCATGTCCAAAATAGTCCCTGTTTCCCTTACTAGGGTACCCACTTAGATATTGAGCTACCATTTGCTACGTTCAAGCAGGGTTCTAGGTTATATCCATACATGGTCCTTGGTTGGAGAAACAGTCTCATAAAAGATCCCTGTGCCCTGATATATTTGGTCCTTGTGGAGGTCCTGTCCTCTCCAGGTCATACTAACTCCACCTTCTTTCAAATGCTTCCTTGCACTCTGCCAAAAGTTTGGTTATTTTGTACACTTCATAAATGTGTTTATATTGAAATTTTAATTTGAACATATTTTTCAGGCTCAAGATAAAATTATTGCCCTCCAGACACTATCTACATGTCCTCTGTCAAGCACCTAGTGACCTGCACAGTACCACTTTAAATAACATTTATTTTTAATTTTTTTATTTATACACTTACTTCTTAAACGTTACACTTAACTTCAAATATGTGCACATCTTATCTCAGATATGAATGAGGACCAGCTTGCTTTAATGAATTTTTTGGGACTGGTAATCTTGCTCACATATTTTATTTTTTAAGGCAAGACAATGTTTCATGTTGTCTTCTGAAATTTCAGAAATTTCCTTTTATTTCATGGGGTTCAGATTTTTAGGAAAATTGCCTTTACCTTAGGCTGACACCAGAGAATGACTTCTATCCCATCTGCCTGCTTAAGAGTATCAAAATGGATGTAGTCCGAGATGGCAGCTACCAGCACGCACCGTGTCTGAGGGGCACAGAACCCGAAACTCCAAAATTAGTTTGTGCAGGGGCAGCTGAAGGCAGAACATCAACATTGAGGCTTCCTGGGCAAGAGGGGACAACCCACGAGCTGGGAGAGTTTGCATCCAGGTCACCCATGGCCTTCTCCAGGGACTGAGAGTGGCAAATATTCAACCCCCCCCTTTACTTCCCCTTGCCCCAGGACCTGGATTCCTTGCTTGGAAGAGGTGGCAGTGGCTACCCCAAGCATGAGCCTCCATGCTCGGTGACTGAGATGGGAGAGCCAGTGGCAGTACAGGCCTCCCACGTCTGCAGCTGCAGTGACTAAGACTGCAGAGGTGGCTTCCCCAAGTAGGAGTCTCTGGGTTTAGTGACTATGATGGTAGAGGCAGCTGCCCCAAGTACAGATCTCCAAAGCCAGCAGTCAAAGAGTGGAAACCACTGAACTGACAGATATCCTACAATCTCATTTGTCCATTTGGGCTCAAATCTGAGAGACTTAGGCCTGTGAGACAGTGAGCGCATCTTCGCATGAGTGCATGCAGAGGCCTAGATCCAGGGTCCCTCTACTCTAGCAGACAGACAACAATGCCCTCCAACCCACGCCCCCACTCTGGACAACATACAGATCCTTAGGACAGCATTCACAACATTGTAGCTCCTGTTATGTGGGTCTACCAGTGGAATCCGGGAAAACAATTCTTGAAGCAGAGACAGAACTGAATACCAGGAGGACAGTAAAACTACTGAGGTATTCAGGACACCTGGGCATATGCATTGTGCCCTCAAACAGCAGAAGCAACCCCTCTTGCAATAAAGCTCCACCATTCCAGGCTTCTACACATGCTAGCACCCTCTCCCTCATGGTACACTTCCCCACAAACCCCCAATAATTGCACACATGTGTCTGCTATGTTCCTCCCTTAACTGTAGATGAAACACCAACATCCACTCTCGAATGGGTGGACCTCTCTCATCTTCCTGAAGAATATTCTAGACACCAGAGACAGACAGACCCAGTCTTAAGTACAGACTCCAAGAACAAACAGCAAAAGTTACAGGTAAGTAGATGGCTAGAGGTCAGCATAAGAACACATCCAATAAAAATCAGGACATCATGGCTTCAACAGCAAACCCCAAAATAAATGGATAATCTTAATTCAACAGAAAGTTGGGAAAATGATTTTAAAGCTATGCTTATCCAGTTATTAAAAACATATAAAAAGGAAACAAACAAAGCTCTCAAAGATATACAGGTGAACACAACCAAACAAATAGAGGCACAAGTAGAGGTACAAGTAGAGGAATACAGAGAAGAAATAAACAAAAAAAATAAATAAAGGTCATCATGGAAAGACAGGAATCCACATTCAAAGATATGTAGGAAATGGTGCAAGGAATGAAAACAAAATTACAGTGAATAAAGAAAACACTGAGAAAACCCTGGAGGTGGAGAACTTAGAGAAAAGATCAGGAACTACAAAGGTAAACATCACAAACAGAATACAAGATATGGAAGAGGGAATCTCATGTGTTGAAGATACAATTGCAGAAATTGATATGTCTTTAGAAGAAAAAGGAAAATCTGAAATGTTCCAAACACAAAATATCCAAGAAAACAAGGACCACAGGAAAAGAAAAAAATCTAAGAATAATAGGAGTAGAAGAAAAAGATTCCAGGCTCCAAGTTCCAGAAAATATTATCAAGGGAAATAATGACACTTACAGAGCTCCAAAATCAAATGGATCTAGTACATGTCTACAGAACTTTTCACCCAAAATCAAAGGAGTATAGCTTCTTTTGAGCAAATCATAAAAGCTTCTCAAAAAAATTGACCATATAGACAGGAACACAGCGACCCTCAAAAGATACAGGAAGATTGAAATAATCATTTGTATCCTATTAGACCACCATGGACTAAAACTCGCCCCCAATAACAACAGAAATAACAAAAAGCCTACATGAACATGGAAACTAAATAGCTCTCTACACAATGACATCTTGTTCAGGGATTAAATGAAGAAAAGAAATTAGAGACTTCCTAAAATTCAATGAAAAGGAAGACAAAACTTACGGAAACATATCAGACACAATGAAAGCAGCCCTAAGAGGAAAGTTCATAGCACTAAGTGCCTTCAAGAAGAAATTCAAACATCTCATTCAACCAACTTAATGGCTCACCTTAACGCCCTAGAAAAACAAGAAGCAGACACACCCAAGAGGAGTACATGACTGGAAAAAATAAAACTTAGGGTTGAAATCAATAAATTAGAAACAAAGAAAATATTTCAAGGAATCAACGAGACAAAGAGCTGATTCTTTGTGAAAAACAACAAGATACATGAATCTTTAGTCAAACTTAAAGGCAGAGAGAAACTATCCAAATCAGCAAAATCAGAAATGAAATCAGGGATATAATAACAGATACTGAAGAAATTCAAAGAACCATTAGGTCTTACTACAGAAACCTACATGCCACAAAAATTGAAAATCTAAACAAAATGGCCAATTTTCTTGATAGATTCCATTTACTAAAATTAAATCAATATCAGGTAAATAGATTGAATAATCCTCTATCCCCCAAGGAAATAAAAGCAGTCATCAAAAGTTTCCCTTCCAAAAAAATAAAAAACACAGGGCCAGATGGTTTCAGCACAGAATTCTGTCAGACCTTCAAAGAAGAGCTAACTCCAATTGCGTTCAAACTATTCCATGAAATAGAAATAGAAGGAACATTATCAAACTAATTCTATAAAGCCACAGTCATCTCAATACCTAAACCACATACAGAACAAACAACAAAAAAGATAACTTCAGATTATCTCTCTTATGAACATTGATGCAAAAATACTCAATAAAAAACTTGCAAACCGACTCCAAGAACACATAAAAGATATCCACCATGACCAAGTAGGCTTCATCCCAGGCATGCAAGGGTGGTTCAATATATGGAAATCCTTCAATGTGGTCCACCATATAAACAAATTGAAGGAGAAAAACCACATCATCATCTCCTTAGATGCCGAAAAATCATTCGACAAAATCCAACATCCATTCATGTTTAAAGTCTTGGAGAGATCAGGGATACAAGGCACATACCTAAACATAGTAAAGGCAATATACAGCAAGCCTATAGCCAACATCAAACTCAATGGAGAGAAACTTAAATCAATCCCACTGAAATTAGGGACAAGGCAAGGCTACTCACTGTATCCATATCTCTTCAACATAGTAGTTGAAGTTCTAGCTATAGCAATAAGACAAATAAAGGAGATCAAGGGGATACAAACTTGAAAGGAAGAAGTCAAAACATCCCTATTTGCAGGTTATATGTTAATATACATGAGTGACCTCAAAAATTCAACCAGAGAACTCCTTCAACTGATAAACACCTTCAGCAAAGTGGCTGGATACAAAATCAACTCAAAAAAATCAGAAGACCTCCTGTACACTAAAGACGAAAGGGTCAAGAAAGAAATTAGGGAAACAACACCCTTCACAATAGCCACTAATAACATAAAGTACCTTGGGGTGACTCTAACCAAGCAAGTGAAAGACCTATATGAAAAAAAATTCAAATCTCTGAAGAAAGAAATTGAAGAAGATATGAGAAGATCTCCCCTGCTCATG
>JAQQSO010008370.1:0-10023 GCA_028658305.1 Pachyuromys duprasi
CCAACAGCTGGTGTTTTTGTAGCACTGACAGGGACTCTGGTCCCCAGAACAAGGCCAGAACATTTTGGATGAATGGATGTAGGAATGAGGCACCTATTTCTCCAATAAAAGTGGATTCAAACATAAATGAAAATAAAAATTTTGGGCCACACAGAGCCCGTGTGTGGTAGAGTATGCCTGTGAGCCCAAACCTGAGGAGGAAGCAAGAGGGTCAGAAGTTCAGGGTCATCCTCCACTACACAGCAAGTTCAAGGATGTTCTGGTCTACATGAGATCTCCCAGGAAGGAAGAAGAGGAGGTTGTAGTGAAATCCTTTCATCCCAATACTTGGGGGGCAAAGAAAGGTGACTCTGAGAGTTTGAGGCCAGCCTGGTCTACACATTGAGTTCAGCACAGCCAAGGCTACACAGGGAAACCCTGTTTCAAAAACCAAACATAAATAAATAACAAATAAGGTAAGGAGCTGAGGGACATGATCCTTTAGTTTTCTCCCACATGCAAGTTAGTGGCCACCCAAGGACTTCATAACAGAGATCAGTTAACTAACCTGCCACCTTCAGTTCCAAGATGGCCTCTCCATAGACGACTCCCTGTTTGAAGTGACAGAGGTATACCCTATATACTATGATGCCTGGACCTTGTGGATGCATAAGGTAGACTTGCCTTGGTGGAACTGGTCCTTCATCAGTGAGTTCTGTCCTGAATACTCAGCCATCTGCTCTTACTTCTGTTCCTCTTGGTCCCGATAGACCAACACTGCTGCTGTGAATCTCCTTTGGAACCACCTCAACTCCTCCAGGTTCTCCCCGTTCATGGCTGGATACACAGGGCAGGGCAGTATGGCTTCCCCACCTGGTGCGGCCACAACGGAGTCAGTGGGAGCAAACACCAGGAACTCCTCTGTGGACATGTTGTACTCCCGAGGTGTGGAGACCCTCTGTTCCTTGGAATAGACGTCAGGCCCCAATAACCCACAAAGACAAGGCTTGTTGCAAACAGCAAGAGGTATTTACTAGTAGCTGGCATGCCGGGGCTCTGCATACAACTCCTGTGCAAGGGGGTGGTACAGAGTGCTGAGCTGCAGAATCACAGAGTTTATAAAGGCAAAAACCACAAAACAGAAGGGGGTTTAGGGGTAAGGGATTTTTCTAACAGGGCAGTCAGTGATTGGTTGTGTTCAGGTGTGGTGACTAGGGGATGGTTAGGGACTGTTTGCACTTCTCAGTACAGGAACAAAGAAGGGTGTTTAGGGCCAAGTTAAAATTTCCTACCCTTACAGACACAGACACAGATGTAAGAGGACTGGACAGACACAGGTGCATGCAGAGAACACACACTCTTAGGTAGACATTCTATAAGCAGGAAGCAAGGTCCAGATGGGCACGCCCTAGGCATTGTGGATTGGGCACCTTGACCAATGCACAAGAGATCCTCAGACAATACAGTGTAGCCCACAAATAATGCTAGACACTCCCTCTGCTGCCTGTGCCCATGGGCTCAGACCCTTCCAGGAAGAAACCTGTGCATTCTTTCTCTAGCCTGCCCCCACCTGGTCACACAGGTGCCTTTCAGGTAACTGGACCTCAGCCCAGAGCTCAGCTTCTGGGTCTGGGATAGGCTCAATATCCCTGAAGATACCCACATCTAGATACACTGAGCTCTTTGTGTCTCACACCCTATGATAGAAATCCTTGAACACTGAACCACAACCAGAAAACTACATATCCTAAGTGCATTACTTCAGTCCCCATGGCCTTGTACTATTTGACAAATGGATGTTACACATATTCCTGAATTTGGTAACTTAAAATATGTTCATGTTATTGTTGACACTTAATAGTGAGTTTATATTTGCCACACTCTAAACTGGTGAAGCAGAAAAAAAAATGTTATCACTCATAAAGTGCACATATATCTATAAAAAATACTTTTGAAAAAATAAAAAAGGGGGAGTGGTACCCCATCAGAGGGTCTCCTAGAAATTTTATAAGAAAACTCTCATAGTTGACTTTCAGGTCTGGTCAGTCCTGGCCAGACACCTGGGGATTATCTGATCTTTAATTCACATTCAGAATTTCCTGCTAGTGCTAAGGTGGGAGGGCAATTAGTTTCATCCTGTGTCTTCTCTGAGGAGCAAGCCTGAGAGAAGGTTGGGGCTGTTCAGGAGAAGAATTGAGTCCATCTGGGTTAATTGCTAAGCCATGTTATCTCTCAAGCATAGATCTGGTCATTCTTCTTTGCTGAGTGGAGCTCTTCGCTTGCCCACTTCCTTATCTCTGCCTGTGCAGATGACCAGGGTCCAGGGTGGTTACGTTCCCCCATTCTCTGGAAAAGTACTGTGAGGCTTTCATTAACACAGGCCTGAAACTTGAAAACAGAGGTTACAAAGTTAGTTTGATCCTCTCAGAACAAGGATGGATGTTCAGTTGCAGAACGTTTCTGGTAGACAGATACACAAAGACAGTTTGCTACTGTCCTGTGGAAAGATCCTTTGAACAACAAATAGCATGGTCCAGATCCTGTCCTGATGTGGGACAGAGGAACAGTATGCATATATTTTAAAGAGATAGATGCAGCCAGATGGTTGCCAGAACGATTAGTAAAGCATATAGATGATAATAATACTCATCAGTCCAGGGTTGAAGAATTACCCTGAGTACATATCTTTTTATATCTTTTTACAGAAATGATGGAAGAGAAGCAACTGTTTCCATGGATTGTGATCCTTTTCCTCCAGCTGATATATGTTCATGGTAGACTTGAACCCTTCAATCCTCAAGCAGTTGGTTAAACGGAGGACTTCTCCCCTACTTCCTCCCCCTCCTTGGTTCCCTGCTTGGCTTGTTGATAATTCTTTCTCTTGGACCTTTTCTTTTTAACAAGATTATTGCCTTTGTCAAACAGCAAATGGATGCCCTAAAGGTTCAGCCCATCCAGGTGCACTATCAAAGGCTCAAGAGGGCCAGCCAAGAAGATATGAAAATAGGCCTAATCCTAATCATCTCAGTGAGCTGAACCGGTTAGCCAGTAACGGGTAAGAGAATCCACAGTGGTCTTCTGTTCCCCTTTTGACCCTTAAGGCAGGAGCTCAGCCAATTGCTGCTGATGTATCCAATGAGGGACTTAAGCAAAGGTTGAAGACACCAGATTCCAACCTAAGACAGGCACAGTTCCCTTGAGATTTTGGCCTTGTAAAAATAAAAGAAAGGGGGATCTGTGGGGAGCCATCTGGCACCTTGCTGCCCCCCCCAATTCTTGGCATCTGGCCTGACCTGGTTTAATGGCCTACAGCTTGGATACAATAGCGCATTCTCCCCGCTCAGGGCTTCCAAAGTAACTCTTCTGTGGAACTTTCCTAACAACTATCATTACACATCTTTTGACTCCTCTGGTGGGTCATCCTGACTCCTGGTCACTTAGTAACCCTGCCTTCTCCCTATAAGTTGTATGAAAAATTCAAATAAATGGAGACCTTGATCAGACAGCCTGTCTTGGTCTTCATTCTTCGCCTCTCTTGTCCCACCCTATTCTCACCTCTCTCTTAGGGTGTCATTCGACTGACCCGCAGACGGGGTCAGACTTGTGCTTCTAAATGTTCTAAAAACATCTCTTTCTAATGTGTATAACTCTGACCCAAACCACAGCTTTTACTAGGTCTTAGTGGCATGAATCTACTCCTGCTGTGTTGCAGACACCTGTTGCCTGCCCTTTCTAAATGTGTATACCTGTCTGATTTTGAAATGGAGTTTTCTCCTTGGTATTGATATTTCTTGCTTTCCTTAATTACTACACATAATTTAACTTCTGTCCCTGGTCTAAATTTGTCTCAGCAGATTTTCACCTGCTGACAAGTGAAATGACAGACTGAAACGAGCTGAGATCTAGACTTGCTGAAAGCTGAAGTAAACCACTCCAGCTGATGTGGTTAGAAACTGTCTTGTTTACCCACCAGACCACTTGGGATGACTGTCAACAGTTATTGCAGGTGTTGTTCACCATGAGGAAAAGGAAGACACCCAGACAGAAGCCAGAAAATTGGTTCCTGGAACCACTGGAGTCCCACCACCAATCAGGCACAAATCCATGCAGGTTTCCTCTGACTAGACCCACCTGGGATTAATAACACTTCTGAAGGGAAGGGAAGGCTTGTGGTCTACAGCCAGGATCTGTTGACAGTTCTCTAGACAGCTGCTCACACACAGATCTTCTGGCCAAGGTATATGATATCAGTCAGGGACCAGAGGAGAGCCCGGGATGGCAATGGCTTTCATCAACCAGTCCACTCCAGACATTAAGAAAAATTTCCAAAGGGTGGAACGACTGGGAGAAAAGAGTTTGAGAGATTTAGAAACTGTGGCAGAGAAAGTATATAACAGCAGGGACCATGCAGAGGAACAACAGAGAAAGTGGAGAAGAGGCAGAGCAGGGACCTCGCAAAGATTGTTGGGAGCCACTGTTCTAACAGCTGCTTTGATATTTAAATCTCAGCAGAAATCCTGGTTTTACCAGGCCTTCTCTAGAGTCAGTAAAGAATTTCCAAGTCCATCTCCTTTTTTTTTTTTTTTTTTTGTGACAGCAGGTGAGATAGCTTGTCCGAATCACACCTCTCATTTCACCTCCTTTTGAATGTAACTCATTGTGCTGTGCTGTTTTTACTCTGGCTTAATAGCAGTCTGAAATAAAGCCAGGTGTCTAGTGTAGTCTAGTCGATACTAGAGCCTCTCGGAAAGGTCCCATGTGTTGTGTCTTAGTTTATTAATTTTAGTCCTCACTCCCAACTCATGAACTGTTTGACTGTGCTGGTGGGCTCTGGAAGATTGGCACCTGAACGTGGGACTTGAGAGATAAGGAATCAGTGAAGGACACCTCAGTTGTCGGTGAGCTTGCATTATTAAATAAAAAGGGCTCCGTGAGTAAATCTGAGAATTAAAATAGGACAAGGCAGTAGCCTAGTGTTTTTTGTATGGAACTTAAGTAAAGATAGTCTGTATATGTGGCAGGAAACAGAGAAAGTTAAACTTTCAGGCTCAGAGAAAAGGAGGTTAGAAAGATGGCAGGCTTCAAGACAAAATGATATTAGACTATCAGCTCCTCCAGAGGAGTTGTATTTCCCTCCTGATGACAGCAATTACTTGTTAGAAGAGGACTTTGAGGATGACTCAGATCCTGATGAGGTTGCAGTGTTGGAGGAAGAACCAGATCAGTATGATTCTGAGAAATATCCTCCAATTCAGGCTATGCATGTTAAAAAAGCATAAACCTTGCAAAAATAAATTAAAAGATTGGAATGGAGCTTGGAGGAAATAAACAGAAAAATTGGAGAGTTAACTCCTAGGGAAAATGAGGCTCAATCCCCCACACCAACTCCATCATTGGTTGCAGATTTGGGCCATCCTCCTGGGACTGCTAGAGTTGCAGTGGCCCAAAAGACAAGGGGACCTTTTCCTTTGTCCACTATACGGGCAACTGTGTCTCCCTTACAAGCGTCTTTACAAGAAGCTAGACAAAAATGGAGAAGATATAACTGAGTTTTATGGTCTTCCAGTTCTAGAGCAACCTGATGGACAAGGTAATATGGTAAGAGTCCATGCTTTTAAACAATTAAAAGAATTAAAAGCTGCATGCTCTCAATATGGTCCTACAGTGCCTTTCACTCAAGCTCTGTTGGAGTCCTTGTCTACTGAGGCCCTCTGCCCAGGGGACTGGAAACAATTTACAAGAGCATGCTTATCAGGAGGAGATCATTTATTATGGAAGTCAGTGCTGGGACCAATTAATGAATGATGAGGATCACAGCAGATCTTATATGAAAGAGGTTTATTACGTGGATATGAAGAGAGGGAGAGAAAGGAGAGCAAGACATGATGGGGAGAAAGAGAGAGAGAAAAAGAAGGGGAAAGAGAGAGGGGGGAAAGAGAGAGAAGGGAGGAGAGGGGGCACTCTGATAGAAAGGACCAAGAGAGCAAGAGGGCAAGAGAGAATAAGAGAGAGGAACCACGTGTTGGATTGTCCCTTTAAGGGGCAAGGTAACCACGCCTTCCAGGTGTGGCTACCTGGCCAGCAACACTTGATGACATCATAAATTGCTAGGTAACCCAGAAGCAGATTTTGTTCCAAAATCCTAACAGAATTTTCAGAGCACTGTCAAGCTACAGCTAAACTTAATTGAGCTCAGAGAATTCCTGTAACTTATAACATGCTTGCTGGAGAAGGACTCTACAGGGAAACAGGACAACAATTGGATTTTGATGTGGCCGTTTATGCTCAGGTAAATGCTGCTGCCTGAAGGGCCTGGAATAAATTTCCATAAGCAGGTAGACAGGTGGAGGATTTGTCTAAAATCTGTCAGGGACCTGATGAGTTATTTCAAGATTTTGTGGCAAGATTAATGCAAGCAGCAAACAGACTTATAAGTGATGAAAAGTCTGGATTATTATTAGTAAAACAATTGGCTTATAAGAATGCTAACACTGCCTGCCAAACAGTCTTGAGATCCTTTAGGAAGAAAAAAGATATTTCTGTTTATATTAGGTTATGCTCTGACATTGGGCTGTCTTATACTCAAGGAGCAGCTATGGCTGCAACCCTACAAGAAAAGACTATTAAAGAGGCAGCTTCTCAGTTTTTCCAGTAAGAAAGCTAATTGTTAATTCTGCTACAAAGCTTCAATGGTCATAAAAAATTGGATTCAACAAATTGCAAGGTGTTTTGTCTGTCTGATTTAAAGGTATAAGTTTACCATGTTCAATGTGTCTTAATTATAGATTATTATGGTCATTGGCTATGTTTAAAATCTATAACATAAAGTTAACTTACTTAAAACCTAGGATATAAAACCATTCCAAAAAACAAATGGATGTTACTCATATCCCCAAATATAAAACACTAAAATGTTTTTCTACAATTGGTATTTCTACCATTATAAAGACTAATAATGGTACTACATATATTAGTCAAGCTTTTCAACATTTTTAAAAATCATAAAACAGGTATGCCGTATAATCCTTAAGGCTGAAAAAATTATGGATCCTGTCCATGGATCTCTTAAAAACCAATTGCAAAAAATAAAAAAGGGGCAGTCATATTTCCAAATCTTAATTGTGCTCTCTTTATTTTAAATTTTTTGAATATGGATATGCAAGGCCATTCTGCAGCTGATCGATTGTGGCATCCTAATACCAAAGATAACATGCCCAAGTGAAATGGAAAGATCTGATCATTGGAATAAAGCAGGGTCCCGACCTCATATTAATATGGGGAAGAGAGTATGTTTTTGTTTTTCCACAGGGCACAGAAGGAGCCAGGTGGATCCCAGATAGGCTGATGCAATTTTCAGGAATTGTTCCCCTGGAAGGATGTTTCCACTGCAGATAATCATGAATTCTGTCCTGACTGAGAATGGAAAGCTACATTGGACTTAAGCTCCTGACCCGCCTTTTATTTCAGTCTGCTCCTGGGAGAAGATGTCATGCAGAGAAATCTCTTATACAATGCACTGGACTTGATTGTTCTGTTAATGAGGACAATTCTCAACAAAATCAGGAAGAAGGAAAAAGAGGACTGACTATGAAACTTTGGTCTGACTCTGGTTTTCAGCTGACCAAAACAAGCTTGCTTCAGAAACTCTTGGGACGCCCTGTAACTGCCTATGTAAATTCTCCTTCTGCTTTGTTTTTGGAAATGTTAACAAGATTCAAACTTTAATGTTTCCTGCCATCAATGTAAACCAACAAACTGTATTTGTAAGCTTTCAAATGGTTCTGATTGTTCGACAGCCTTTTACTATGGTTCCTGTGAATGTTTCTGAGACTTGTTACACAAGGAGTCATTTGCTAAGTCACTTTCATGTAGTGTTATTTTGGTCTTGGCTTGTGATAGGAGATGACAATTAAAACCTGCCTGAAGGCCTTTTAGAATGTTAAAGCTGAGCTTATCTGCATAAGATTAAACCCCAGTGTCTACCCTAATGAAAGGAACAGGCTAGCTTTACAGGTTGCTTTATAAATTCTATACCTCATGTTAAACTAAATTCATCCAGCACTTTTACAGAAAGCAGGAGGAGGAGACGGTGAACTGAAACAAGACCCCACCCTGTTGCAAAGGACTGCGAAAGGTCTCCTCCCCGCTGTGGAGGAGTGTCCAGATCCACAGTAGAGGTAACGTTGCCTAGCAACCAGTCCAGACATCACAGCTCCCCCACCCACATTGGAGCGGGACCAGATGGACTTGGTGCCTAAAATGAACCAATCATTTTAAAAGTCAACTACCCAATCCAGTGTTGCCAAGCTTGCAACCTCCACGATTCCTGTGCCCCTTCCTTTAAAAACTTCAGCCTTCTGTCTCTCCTGGCTGATCCTCGCTGGTTTTGTGGGGGACAACCACATCCCGATGGCTCAAATAAAACCTCTTGCTATTGCATCAATGATCAGCCTCCTGCTTTCTCTTCATTCCCCTCAGGAAGTTAGGCTCCTCCTTGTGCCTAACACCAGCAGAGGTTGGTAGTGTTTCTATGGGATATATTCAACCAAGGAAGGGCATGAATGATGGAATTCATGTTCCAATGATAGGTAGGAATATATCTTACCAGAGAAACAGCCTAACAGAGACACAATCTTCTGCTCCATAGCTCTAAAGTTTTGGTCAATTTTTAAAAAAATAAAAAAAGGGAGGACTGTTGGGAGCCACTGTTCTAGCAGCTGCTTTGATATTTAAATCTCATCGGAAAGATTGCTTTTACCAGGCCTTCTTTGGAGTCAGTAAAGAATTTCCAAGTCCATCTCCTTTTGTTTATGACAGCAGGTGGGATAGCTTGTCAGAATCACACCTCTTGTTTCAACTCCTTGTGAATTTAACTCATTGTGCTGAGCTGTTTTTACTCTGGCTTAAAAGCAGTAAATAAAGCCAGATGTCAAGTCACTACAAGAATTCCATGTGTTGTGTCTTAGTTTATTAATTTTAATCCTCACTCCCGACTCAGGAACCATTTGACTCTGCTGCTGAGCTCCGGCAAATGATCCTGTTGGCAGCCACCATGGACCTAGATGACCAATGGACGTGCATGAAGCAGATGGCATCAGGCATGGGAGGCCAGTGCAATGTGTGTGGGTGTTAGGCCCAATTAGGGGGGACCCTAACTTCCTTAGGGAGTGAAGAGAACTCAGGAGACCAAGCTTCGATGCAATAGCAAGAGGTCATTTTATTTGATCCATCGTGATGGGACTGCCCCCCACAAAAGCGGCGAGGGACAGCCAGGAGAGATAGAAGGCTGAAGTTTTTAAAGGAAGAAGGGCAGGAATCTCAGGGGTTGCAGGCTTGGCAACACTGGATTGGGCAATTGACTTTTAACATGGTTAGTTCATGTTAGACGCCAAGTCCATCTGATCCTGCCTCAATGTGGTAGGGGAGGTGTGACCTCTGGACTGGTTGCTAGGCAATGTTTTCTCTACTGCAGATCTGCACACTCCTCTAAGGTGGGGAGGAGACCTTTTGCATTCCTTTGCAAGGGGGTCGGGTCTTGTTTTCTCTTCTTTCTGCTTTCTGCAAAAGTGCTAGGAGAATTTATTTTAACATGGGGTACAGAATTTAGAAAGCAACCTGTAAAGCTAGCCTGATCCTTTCATGGGAAGTAAACAAGTGACCTTTCCCTAGCCCCAAAAACTCAACACTCTGTCACCTTTGAATGGCAAGACCTGGACGAAGGGTTCACGCAATTGACAGGGACCAGACTTCCTCAGGGATTCCAGAATTCGCCCTCCACCTTCGCTGAGGTGCCACATGAGGACCTGGGGAGTACTGTGCCCAGCGCCCTCACCTCACTCTCTGTATGTAGATGACCTGCTTGTGGCAGCAGAGTGTCATGGTCGGCGCCGAGCATCTGCTGCACACACTGGGAGACCTGGGAGACCAAGCCTCTGCCAAGGAGCCTCAATTGTGCAAACAACAGGTTGAGTACCTGGGCTATGTACTCAGAGGAGGTGAGCGCTGGCTCTCTGATGCTCGCAAGGGGACTGTCCTTCGGATCCC
>JAQQSO010008371.1:0-10023 GCA_028658305.1 Pachyuromys duprasi
GCCTCCAGGAGCTGTGTCCTAGCCAGTAGAAGCACAGCTGGCAATGGCCCTCTGCCAGCTCCCACAGCTTGTGGATTCAGCAGCACCCCACCTGGCTCCATCCCCAAGTTGACCAAAATAAAGACCTGATTATCACTATTAAAAAAGATTTCAAAGTTAGATTTGTTTATAGTTAAAGATATAAAATTACAACGTGATGGGACAAGAGGCTCCCGCAGACTTTTCTACAAAATGTTTTAACTTCATTTTAAGCTAATCAAAATTTGTTTTTTTGTACCTTTTAAATTTAGGTTGGTCTTTATGTTGTAGGACAGAATGTTCTCTTTAGCTCAGGAGAAGCCTTCCCCCTAAAGAAGCTCCCCCTAACCTGGTCCTGATACAGGAGATAACCTAATCATGGCTGGGTTTAGTGTCAATTTGCATAAAAGAGACTCACTCCAAGAAGTATGCTGTCTGCACTGATTGATATGGGAAGGCCCATGCTAATTGTGGGCGGCACCCTCTGTTAACAGCTCAGATAAGAAGGTCCTGTCCAGGAAGAACATCTGTCATCACAGTGCTGGCTCTGCTTCCCTTGCATCTGGGTTGGTGAGTGCTGCTGCTGGCTCCTTTTTCTTTCCAAGCTTACATCGTGGACAAGGGACCAGCTGGACCTCAGGAGCCTTCCTTCCAGGCTTCCAGCTCCAGGGTGAGACTACTAACACACCCCTGCTTGTGACTAAGTAAGTACAGTTGGTCTCCTCACAGCGAGTGACATCTACTGTGGGATTAAGAAAGACTTAGACAAATCTCTAACTAAAGATTTTGTTGTGACTTTTGTGTCACATAATATAAAATTACATAAAAATTAGATGGAAAACTAGATTTTAAAAGGATCCGTTTTCATGAACTCAGTGGCGAGCTCTTTGACTTCCCCACCCTGCAAGGGAGGAGCAGCCCTGCTAGGCCACAGAGGAGGACTTTGCAGCCTGTCCTGAAGATACCTGATAAAACAGGGTCAGATGAAAGGGGAGGAAGACCTCCCCTATCAGCTGCATTGGAAAGGGGCAGGGAGGAGATGAGGAAGGGAGGGTAGGATTGGGAGGGAATGAAGGAGCGAGATACGGCTGGGATACAGAGTTAAAATGTAACTAATAAAAAAAGAGAAAATAATAAAAGGATCAGTTTTTGGTTAGGTCTTGTGGGGTTTGACTGCTACAACTGTTGAGGCATTTAGCTTCAAGGATCAAGTAGTTTCAGAAGTATGATTGAGCTGCTTTTACTATTGTAAAGCTGACAATAATTTCTGACATGTTTATGAGATATACACACATATACGATATATTTTATACCTAAGGCATATGTACATGCATATATATATATGTATATGACATATACATATATATATATATATAATGTACATATCGGTTTCATTCCTCTAGAGACCCCTGACTAAAACACACCAGCTATCTAGCTGTACTATACTATTACTAACTGCCAAGCATGCTATTTCTAAATGGTATTATTCACTAACAATCATAGCATTTTGTAACCATAACTTCTAGGTTAAAAGCCTGGACTCAGACAGTCATCTTTAGATACCAATTAAAGAAACAAGTAATGGTCTGAGAAAGCGCCAGATTGATTTCCAAAGTGGAAAGTTTAAACTCCTACCAACAATGGAGGAGGGTTCCCCTTTCTCCACATCCTCTCCATCATGTGTTGTCACTTGAGTTTTTTATCTTAGCCATTCTGGTGGGTGGAACATGAAATCTCAGGGTCATTTTGATTTGCATTTCCCTGGTGACTAAGGACATTGAGCATTTCTTTGAGTGTTTCTCTGCTATTCCATATTCCTCTATTGAGAATTCTCTATTTAGCTCTGTACTCCATTTTTAAGTGGATTACTTGCTTTGTTGCTGTTTAATTTCTTGATTTCTTTATATATTCTGGATATTAGCCATCTGTCAGATATAGGGTTGGTGAAGACCCTTTCCAGGCTGTAGGCTGTCATTTTGTTCTGACAACAGTGTCTTTTGCTTTACAGAAGATTTTCAGTTTCATGAGGTTCCATTTATTGATTGTTGATCCTACAGCCTGTGCTGTTGGTATTCTGTTCAGGAAGCTGTCTTCTAATGAGTTCAAGGCTCTTCCCCACTTTTTCTTCTAACAGATCCTGCTGTAGCACTCCTCGGCATATATCCAAAATATGCTCAGGTATACAACAAGGCCATTTGCTCAACCATGTTCATAGCAGCTTTATTCATAATAACCAGAATCTGGAAACAACCCATATGTCCCTCAGTTGAGGAATGAATACAGAAATTGTGTTACATCTACACAATGGAATACTATTCAGCAATTAAAAACAAGGAAATCATGGAATTTGCAGGCAAATGATGGGAGCTGGAAAAGATGATCCTGAGTAAGGTATCCCAGAAGCAGAAAGACACACATGGTATATACTCACCTATAGGTGTATATTAGACATATAATAACGGATAGACATACTAAAATCTGTACACCTAAAGAAGCTAATCAAGAAGGAGTAAGATGGGTAAGATGATCAATCCTCACTCAGAAAGGCAAATGGGATGGACATCGGAAGAGGGAGACAACAGGGAACAGAGCATAAGCCTACCACAGAAGGCTTCTGCAAAACTCTACCCAGCAAGGTATCAAAGCAGATGCTGAGACTCATAGCCAAACTTTGTGTAGAGTGCAGTGGATCTTATGAAAGAAGGGGGAGATAGAAAGGTCTGGAGGGGACAAGACCTCCACAAGGAGAGCAACAGAACCAAAATATCTGGGCGCAGGGGTCTTTTCTGAGACTAATACTCCAACCAAGGACCATGCATGGAGATAACCTAGAACCCCTGCTCACAAGTAGCCCATGGCAGCTCAGTATCCAAATGGGTTCCCTAGGAACTGGGACTGTCTCAGATATGAACTCAGTGGCTGGCTCTTTGATCACCTACCCCTGAGGAGGAAGTAGCCTTACCAGGCCACACAGGAAGACAATGCAGCCAGTCCTGATGAGACCTGATAGACTAGAGTCAGATGGAAGAGGAGGAGGACCTCCCCTATCAATGGACTCGGGGAGGGGCAAGGGAGGAGAAGAAGGGAACGGGGTGGGATTGGGAGGGGATGAGAAAGGGGCTACAGCTGGATACAAAGTAAATAAACTGTAATTTATTTAAAAATTTTTTTAATAGAAACAAGTAATAGCTAAATGTGGAAGGGAGAAAAGATCTTTTCAATATGGCCCTGGTGGGAAGAAAGACAAATAGAGGTATTCGGTGACCCCAAGTCTATTTTCATGTTATTGATAAGAGCTTACTGTAAATTAAGGAAGACCTGCTCAAGGGGCAGTAGGTAAATATAATTAAGCAATATTTGTCAATAGGTGACCTATTAATCATAATCTTGGTCCATCTTCTTCAGTGTTGCCCAAGAAAGTTCTTCTTGCTTAAGATGATAAGTTGAGTCTCAAAAGTTGATTGCTCTAGACTAGGATCAGAAGGAAGGGGAAGAAGACCTCCCCTATCAGTGGACTGGGGGAGGGACATAGGTGGAGAAGGGAGAGGGAGGGTGGGATTGGGAGGGGAGGAAGGAGGGAGCTACAGGGAGGATACAAAGTGAATAAATTGTAATTAATAAAAATTAAAATTAGTAAAAAAAAAGTTGATTGCTCACCACCAAAGATAGTTGTCCTTCCCTTTCCCTCATACATATGTCTATCTATCAGAGGGAACCAAGATGTTATATCCAGAGGGGTGTCTGGGAAGCACATGGCTGTAGGTAGCCCCCTTTTTATTCCCTTTTTCTTTTCCTGTAGATCCCCTCTCACAATCACTTATTAAAAATTACCACTGTGATTTAGAAATTTCTAAAAAACACCTGGAGAATCATGTTCCTCCATGCACTCGAACAAAAAGGAAACTAATAAGAAAGGGGTGAACTCAACATTCCATTGCCTGGTTGTTGTTACAGAAGATACCTGACATGAAAATCTTCAGGATTGAGAATGCTGGGTCAGTCTGATGTTAGATAGAGCTCAGAACTCCATGTGTTTGAATTCCATCCTCCACCCTCAGCAGCCCTCTAGAGACAACTACACAATAACTACAGGAATTTACTCTATGTCCTTTGGTCACCAAAACCACAGTCCACTAAAAAAGGCGGAGAGCAAGAAATGGTGGAAGAAGGAAAGCATGTAGTGAAGGAATTCTCTCATTTGTTTTATTCCAATGGATCTGGAGAATAACTAGTTAAAACAGAATAGTTGGCTTATTTTAAAGCTGCACTGTGGGAGAGCACAGTTGGATTAGTACAGGACCCGAGGCCACAGAGGACAACCCTGAGAGAACATAAAGGATGGAATGCACTCTAATTTGAAGGGAATCTTACTTCACATCTATACCTTCAGCAAAGCTAGAGTAAGGCACAATATTATTTCATAACCCAGTTATAGCAGATGCCTGAGAAGATGAAAGTGTATGCTTTCCAACAACTGTGCCTTGTAACCCAGTGAGATGGAAAAGGTACTGTAGACTGAGTAGACTCTTGTCTTGGAAGACATATTCAGATTGTATGAAGCACTGAACATGTTAATAAAGGTTGTTTCCATTGATGTGAATTACATGCCTGCCATAAGGGATTTGTGCTAAAACAAACAAACAAACAAGAACAAAAGCATCAGGCTATGGGTTCTTACACTATCATTTAAATGTTGTGCTTTTCTTCTATGGTATGTGATTCAAATCTCATTCCAATATAGGCTGTGGCTGACCTATACTAAATGGCTTCTGTCCCACACCCTCAAGGAAGGAATGCTGAGGAATTTCAAAAGATAGGACTTACTGGGTCACGCAGGCAGTCAGACAGCACCTGGCTAAACTCTGTGTTCTATCATATTTTAACAAAATTAAATATTGTTAAATCATGGCCATAAGTGAAGTGTCCAAAACAGATCCCAAGTAACAGATTCTCTATCTCCCCAGATCACTGACCCTGCAGTGGTTTCAAGAAGGCAGTATATTCCCCAAGAGCATAGGAACTCTGACCCCTCCCTTCATACCTCACTCTGTGACTCTCCTCATCCCCACATTTTATAGCTAAATTAAGAAAACACTTCTCTTATTTCCACAAACTGCTTATGTCACCTGACCATGCCTGGTAAGGTTGCATTGAACCCCAGTATGTGACCATTTGTTATGAAACACACAGGTAAAATGATTTGGCATCTAGGTAAAGAAGAAATCTCAGAACATAGTCACACCCTTGGAGCATGACAGTTTCTTGATACACGTTGAAATATGTTCCTTGGTGTTGTGGACATTTCTGGTTTTCCTGAAGACTCAGTTTTGTCAAATGTTTTTTTGTTTTTTGTTTTTTGTTTTTTGTTTTTTTTTTTTTTTTGCAAGCTGGGCATGTGAAGTTTTGCTGTAGGTTGGCTTGTGAGAAGGCATGTGAGGTTTTGCTATGAGCTCTCTCATGGAAGGGGTGTGACTTTGGCCAGCTGAGAACATATATTGGTGGACTTTCTATTAGGGAAAGAATGTATATAGAGGCCCTCGAACAGTGAGACATCACTTTTTGAATCAACATCGTTGTGCTAATCTTCATGCTTTGACACTTGACTTCAGAGAGAGAAACATTCCAGAAAACTTCTTGGAGCAATCCAACTGAGTCTTGCAGCTTTCATTGACTTTGTGTTGCTGCTTGCTGTTGGCCATTGGACTGGACTGCTGGTATACGGATGACTGAGTTTGGTAATACCTTAAAGACCCTATACCTGTAAGCAGCAAGAATTAGATAAAAGAGGTCCATAGCCCTTTTCCCTATAATCTCCTATGTAAGGCTGGCGATTGGAAGGGAGGTAAAGGTGTTTAAGAACCCTAAATAAAGTATGCTTGGTGATAAATCTAAGCCTACAGCTTAGTGTTGTGGAGAAATAGCCCCAAGTCTTGTGATCTGTGTTATGAGCGGGTGGTGGGAAACACTGGGCATGGGTGAATCACTGAGTCTCTCTTTCTTGCCATCTCCAGGGTAATCCTACATTACCCCAGCTCCCACTATAATCTGCTTCCTGTGTTGGCCATGCCTGGGTGGAGCTGCCTGGTGACTGGAGCAGGAGGGTTTCTGGGCCAAAGAATCGTCCACATGTTGGTGCAGGAGAAAGACCTGGAGGAGATCAGGGTCCTGGACAAGGTCTTCAGACCAGAAACCAGGGAGGAATTCTTCAGTAAGTAAACCTGAGGACTCGTCCTGTGATTGCATAGCAAACTCTGAGTAGATGCAGAAGGGCTCCTCCCTTTTCTAGTACATGGACACTTGTACTAGAAAACACTGTCATAACACTGCTCCATGTCCACACTCATCAGGAGGAACCACACCACACACATAAATGACACTGTACACTCTGGAAGAAACTGAGCTTGGACTGACAAGTTCTCTCTCCCTTTCCTGTAGCTCTTTAATGTGGACTTGTCAATTGCTGGGTAATATCCATAAAGATTACTGAGCTGGAGCGCTCAGTACTAGCTCTGTGTCTCCGAATTGCTGATGATCTAATTGTTTTGTTCTGGTTTGCTTTGTGGTGGTCTTTATTTAGCATCTTGGGCAGAAGTAAAATAAAAAGAGTAAAAATATATCAAATTAAGAGAAGTATAAGAAGACAGAGATAGGGATAGGAGTGTGGACAGTCAGACAGAAAGAGACAGAGAGACTGAGGAAGAGAATTTCTGAGCAAAAGCATGTGGTTCTACAAAGTGACAGAGAAAAAGCCATAATAATCAGGACTGTCCATACCTTGCCTGGACTGTTTTGAAGGATTTCTTACCATTCCTTACTGGAGTTTGTCATCACTACGAGTAAGATTGCAGAATTCACTAGTGCAGACCAAATTGTTCAGCTGGGTACCACTGGACCAACTAATTTTTTGTAGTATATTTTACCATCTCTTCAGCCTGCACCTCAGGTCATTAAAATAACTACAGGGAAAGTGGGAAAGCAGGCTCACTCACCTGAACAGCAAGGACTTTGAGTTGGGTGTTGGTATAATGTTACTTTGGAATGTATACACCTTACCCTTGTTCATTCAAATGTTGATTTCTTCCCCACCCCACTCTCTGGTTTCAATCCGGATATTGTATTGTGATATTTATTCTAAGCATCCTGTCTCAACTCTGTGTAAACAAAATAAAGCAACTAGATACAATGTTGAGCTGGGAGGAGCCAGAGGACAGGAAAGAGTGGGAAGAGAAAGGGCGAGGAGAGCTAGGAGAAGGCAGAGCTGGAGGAGAGATCATGGAATGATGTGGAGATGGACTGGACCTAATATATCACTAAAAGCAAGTACAATGTGGGAAATCTAAATGTTAGGAAACTGAGGGCTTGGAGGTTTAGGAGGGAGTAACTATTGCCCAGCATTGTGTTCTAGGTTAACTAAATAAACCCACTCTCTGTGTGGTGATTTGGTTATACAGCTGCTTAGGACTAACAGCAGCGTTACCAGAAGATATAGCAGTAGTAAATATTAATAGTTAATTACAACAGTTGGGAAAAGAAAAATGACTATAACAATGTCATCTGATTAATAAGGATCACAGATCAAGATAGAGGTCCCTCACATAAGCTCCGTTATTTTGTCCAATGATCAACTCTTGGGCCCAGAGTCTTCGTGTTTCCTGGTGCTCCTATGTGACCCAAGCTGGTTCTTTGCCCCTTGGCAACACCAAGTGTAAATCATAACTACCTAGGGATCTGCCTTGCACACAGGACCCTCCAGAGCCCTCAGAGAAAGCACTCACCCTCAACTCTACTTCTTGTCCCTGATCCCCTCCAATGTCAATTTCCTCCCTGTCAGCTTCAGTCTTGATGGTAAACACAGTCAGTTATATTAATCAGGATGCTGTTGCCTCAGCATTATTCACAGACAGCCAAGGTTCAGATGGAGGAATAGCTCCGCTATGGGTATGGACAGAGCAGGCCCTGCAGAAAGATAAGAGCGGAGGACTCTCCTAGAAGTGCCCTTTCCCTGCCAGGCACGGTGGGGCATACTGTGGTGATGACTCATTAGCTGTGTGTTACCTTCCTGGGGGTGGCTAATGCTTCTACCCTCTGTTTCTGTCGATGAATAGTGCAAAGGTAACTGTGCAAATACCACAGCTGGAATAAATACACCGGAGTGGAGTCCAGGAAGTCGAGCTGCAGCCATTATACTCTTCCACCCCATGTGTGTAGGAGTTTACCTGGGTCTCCTTCTGTTCCAGCTCATAAGCTGTACCACCGCACAAGGCTGCTGTGCAAATATCTGCTACATGCAGAAGACTTAGAGCATGTTGCAGCTATGGCTCCACCAAAACACGCTCTACAGGCACTCTCCTGGGATCTCAGGGTCCCCAGAGAGCTCATGGATGAGAGTCTATTTCACTGCAGGTCTGGATTCCTCCTCTCCTCACAGCCACATCCCTGAACCAGTCTGTCTAGAACAGTGGTTTTTATCCTGTGGGTCATGAGCCCTTGGGGCTGGAATGAATCTTTTAAAAAAATTATTTAATTGTTTTTATTTTTATTAATTAAAGTTTATTCACTTTGTATCCCCCCTGTACCTCCCACCTCCCTTCCCAGTCCCACCCACCATCTTTCCCACCAGTGTCCCTCTCCCAGTCTACTGATAAGGGAGATCCTCCTCCCCTTCTCTCTGATCCTAGTCTAATAGGTCTTATCTATTAGGTCTTCTTCTGTGGCCTGGTAAGGCTGCTCCTCCCTCAAGGGGAGGTGATCAAAGAGCAGGCCAAACAGTTCCTGTCAGAGACAGTCCCTGTCCCCATTACTATGGAAACCACTTGGATACTGAAATGTCATAGGCTACCTCTGTACAGGGGTTCCAGGTTATCTCCATGAGTGGTGGAACGGACCTTTTACAGGGAACTTCATATTAGGTAACCTACATCTCAGACATCTACAATACAATTCATAACAGAGGCAAAATAACAGTTATGAAGTCTCAATGAAAATAATTTTTTGGTTGGGAGTCACCTTGCTAACATCAGTAGCAAGGAAGAAGAAAGAATAAGTAGATAGATATGATCATAATAATAGAGTTCAACCCACAGGCAGGTAATACCTTCTGAGCAGCCCCAAGTTTGCATCTTTCTAATTCAGGGTCTTCTGGGAGTTGTATGGTGAGAGAAGGGGTGTGAATAAGGTATACTGAGTACTGAGTAAGGAGCAAGCCATTCTCTTTTTGTCCCTGAAAATGTTTCTTCAGCCTTGGATTTCTCCTGTCTTTCTCACTGTTTAGCTTCATGGACAATTTAAGGTCACTTGAATGACCTTAATCTGTGCCTGAAAAATTGATTCCAAGCAATGTCAGAGTATAGGCTAATGGCACAGGTGTAGGCAGAGGGCAATCGAAGTGTCCTCAATTGGTATAGAAATAACTGTGCCCACACGATTCTTGAGCATCATTTTCCGCATCTATTAAGTAGGGCACAGAGGACCAGTTTCTAGGAAGTGTGGGAAGGAAGGCAGCATTGTCTTGAAGCTGGTTTGAATTATGAAACACAGCAAATGTAGGGTACTGGCACAGGCTGTGTGTAGCACACAGTTCATTTTGTGAGTTAAGTGACAAAGTAATAGGCAGTGCTACCTGCAGAGTCAGAAGAACATGAAGATGCTGGTGTGGCATTTACTGCCTTGGGATAGATGGCCACAGGGAAGTCCTGAGAAAGCCAGTTAGAGCATTGACAGTTAAAGCCATTGACATCTGCTTTTGATCATGTCTCTCAGGAGACCCTCTACTGTATCTATACCTGGGCCCATCCTAATTCTGTTGCCAGTGCTTCTGATCTCCCTGAGTCACTGCAGCCAAGTCATTGGCTCTGAGTCAACTCTTCCTTTTGTGCCCAGCAGAGACCCTGAAAACACCAGGCCCTGGCAAGGGGAACACCGAAGATAGGTATCTGTGTGGCTAAAATCTGCTTATACAGATACATACCATGTGTGTCTTTCTGGGCAATTCTTGGTGGCATAGGT
>JAQQSO010008372.1:0-10021 GCA_028658305.1 Pachyuromys duprasi
GGAGCATAGCATCTCATGTAGGCCTACATGATCTGGTATTCACTATCTTTCTTTTATTTTAGTTAAAAATTATTTTATTTATTTACATGTGCATGCAGGCACTGGTAGGTGAGTTTGTGTGTGTGTGTGTGTGTTTGTGTGTGTGTGTGTGTGTTTGTGCATGTTTATGGGTGTGCTTATTTGGGGAGGCCAGAAGAGTGTTTCAGATCATCTGGACAGGTTGCTGTACACTGCCTGACATGGGTTCAAGGAACCAAATTTGGTGTCTCTGGAAGAACCATCTCCCTTTGTTTTTGTTTTGCTGTTTCTTAAGCTGGCCTCAACCTCATAGCAGTCTTACAGCCCAAACCACCTCAGTGCTGAAATCATAGATGTATGCTCTCATACCTGTTATATTGTGCAGGGAATTCAACGGGCCTGCCTTTAGGGTCCTGACAGTGTCTTATGTCAGTACCTGCAACCCGTGATATCATGTGGGCCAGGTACTGAGTAGTCGCTCTGCCCCTCCCCCCCTCTTGCTCTCTGGCTCCTCTCTTGCTCTCTCTTCTATCTCTATCAGGCTACCCCTCCTCCCACATGGCTGCCTCTTTCTCTCCCTCTTTCTCTCCTTCCCTCTCTCTTTCCATCTCCATCCAATAAACACTTTCATATCATATATGTTGTAGATGAATGGCATCATTTTAAAATAAATATTAACAATACCAGGCAGCTATCTGGAACTTTCTTAGTGATTATGTGTTAATGTTATATTTCTACAAAATTTAAGAAGAAAGCCTCAAGATCAGTAATAGCAATTATCTGCTATGTTTATTGTACTCATAACCTTGTATTGACCCTAGCAAAACTGCCCTAAGTTTCCACAAAACCCTAAGTGTTGCTGTCTCCTCATTGTATGGAAACATGGAACTGAGACTCAGATGGGATGGATGACACAGCAAGGATACAAAGGTGAAACTGCATACTGCTCAGCTCCAGTGTGCAGTGATTCAGGAATAACCACAGGGTCATTCCAAAGCCATTTCCCTGCAGACACCGGTGCTACATCCTCTGCCCAGGTTCTTGCCTCAGTGACCAATATCAGTATAATTAGGAATGGACTGAATAGTTATACTGGGTATGATACTATTTTCTAAAATGAATAATGAATGTATAGAATAAGATGTTGGACAAAAAGAATCCACTGGGGCATGTGAAATTAAAGCCTCGCCAGAAGGTCAAAATTAATATTGGAAGCTCTGGTGGAACAGAGAATTTCATAAAGGCAAATCAAGAAAATAAAAGCAGCATGATCTCAGAGAATAAAAGGGAAAAGCATGAACCTGGAGGCCTCTTGCCCTTGCTGGTTCCAGAACTTTGATCCTGGCTTCAGAACTCTGAAAAAGTTCTGATTAGAGGAGTTCCTTCATTTGGGTCTAATGTGGAAAATGGAGACAAAGTGTGGCTTTGTGGGCCTCTGGGGCTGAACAGCTGCTTGGAGGAGTTCAAGACCACCCAGGGATGTCCAGAATCAATGGGCACTATAGGCAGAGTGGCAGGGAGTGCTTTATGATACTAGACAGGCTGTTAAGGACTGCCTGGGAGAAACAATCAATCTCTCCTAAAATCACAATTTCCCTACACAGCATGAGTAGAGGTGCATGATCTCCTCTTTTATCCTACCCCAGCAATTGACAAATCTCATCGGCAGAACAGTTTCCTAACTGAAAATGCAGTTGCAAGTTTGTGTGCCTGTGGGCAAGAATGTGTATATGTCCAGGTGTATGCACATGCACATATGTGTGCAGGTGTGAATATACATGCATGTAGGGGCCAGGGGTCAACCTTTACCATCATTTAAAAAAATCTACCTTGCTTTCTGAAATAGGTCCTCTCCTTTACCTCAAACTTGCGAAGCAGGTATGTTGGTTTGCCAGTGGTTTTTTTAGGAATCTGCCTGTTTCCATTGTTCCAGTCATGTAATTGCACCCAGTGTTTGTTTTCGTTGTTGTTTGTTTTTGTTTGCTTGTTTTTTATTGAGCCATATTCTTAAAAAATCCCCAGTTTTCAGGTTTGGGGAGTAATTTTCATGTCTGTCTTCATCTAACCAATCCTTAATGTAGTAGAGATGCTAAGTACTTTGAGTGACATTAATCATATGTATAATGGATTCTCTGTACATGTATATAATAAATACACTTATATTTCTATATCATTGCATATCTGTGTATCTCATAAATATAATTTGACAATAACTCATAACAACACTTCCTATATATATATATATGTATATATATTCTTTTAAACATATTTGTTTCTATTTATATGTAAATGTGTATAGCTGTGTGGATATACAGATATGTTCAGGTACCCATGGAGTCTAGAAAAGCTATCTGACCCTCTAGAGTCGTAGTTAAAGGAATGTCAGCCACTTGACAGGGGTGTTAGAAACTCAATTCTACTTCTCAAAAAGAACAGCAAGTTCTCTTAACCAATGAGCCAGTTCTTCAGCACCATACACATACATACATACATTATTTTAAAGCATAAATTATGATGACTATGTAGTATTAATTGAAGGAGATACCAAAATATATTTTGCTCATGCTAAGATTTAACATTATATTGTTTTCCAGTTTTAATGGTAAAAAGATTTTCAGAATAAATAAAGAGTCTCTGGTGTGGTCCTGCTAACTGCACTATTTTACACTCCTAGCCTCAAAATCTAGAGGACACAAACTCTTTTGGTTTAAAGCCAATCTAATCTTCGTTAAACGTTTCTTGCTGTTCTAGAAATAACTAAATCCATATGAAAATGAAGGTGCTATCACTTAACACCTCTGAGCTCTTCTGTGTGTAAGGGTGTAGGATGTTCTATATCTTGGTCTTCCAAGAAAAACGGCACATCCTGTTCTACTGTGGCCAATGGACAAAAGGAACCCTTCAGTTTGTACAGAGGAAAGACTAGGAAGAGACCACTCTCAATTAATATACATGCCACATTATTTTCATATAGAAATATTTTCTTCATTTGAGTAACAGTTGGTATTAAATCTTCACAACCTCAATTATTACAATGCTCCTGTAATGGCAACTATTAAATTAGCTGTCTTCTCAACTATTCTAGAGCTGTGGCTCTCAACCTATGAGTTGTGACCTCCATATGGGTCATGTATCAGATATTCTTCACAATGGATATTTGCATTATGATTCATAACAGTAGCAAAATTACAGTTATGAAGTAGCAACCAAACAATTTATGGGTGGGCTCACCACAGCATGAGGAACTAAGTTAAAGGGTTGCAGCTATAGAAGACTGAGAATATGAGGGTTCTCAGTGTGAAAGAATCTCTGTGCTCAGAATTTCATCTGCAAATGTGAACACTTGGGGCAATACAGGAATGATAGTATAGCTGTAATCTTAGAAAATGGAGAAGAAATATCCTCTCCCATACAGTTCCCAAGACTGTACGCGCCTAAGAGTCATTCTTCTCCTCATCACATTTGCACATATTCAACTAATAGTTGAAATAGTGGTCTAATTCAACTCCTAATTCAATTAATATATACTCCCTCAGATCATAGTCACATATATGCATGTTGGTTCCAATCTCACCATCTCTCCATCCTCTCCCTCTCATCTTTTGCAGAATAGCCATATATCTTATGCATCAGAATTTATCTCTAGATTTCCCACAGTCTTCAGTTCCCCTAGTTGGTTTTATCACTAGACTTCAGGATATTATAATGAAATACCTGAGATAATTTATGAAAGAAAAAAAAGCTTTATTTCAGTTATTGTTCTAGAGATTCCAGGTCAAAATTAGACGGCTCCATTGCATGTGTCCTGTGGTGAAGAAATGACTGGCACTGATGGCTTCTAATGACATCAATGGAAACTACATATATGGAACCCATAATACTTTGGAGGGTGTGCCTTCACTGAATTATGAAGTTCCCACAAAATCTCACATTGTAAGAAAGCAGAGAACCCCAACAATACTCTCCTGAGTAGTATTTAGGATGTCTTTGAGGACTGTTACTTATATTTAAATCTAGCAGTACCCAAGTGTATTCCATTATATAAGATCTGCTGATGGTTGACTCTATGTCATCATGCTGATGTGACAGCTTGAGCCAGGTATGCTGGGACTATAAAATATTTTATCTTAAATAGCTGAGGAGCATGACATAATTTATAAATATCTGGGAGGACATGATAAAAAAATTAGACAAAAATATTTTAAGAAGATTCATAGAAATTGCCAAACATTAAAAACCTGGAAGGAACTGATGTTTATGAAAAGTTCTACTTCAGTCTTCACCACAGCATCAGTCAGCTGAATGCAAAGCCATAGAAAATAAAGGGAGGGCTGAGGAGATGGTGAAGTTGACAAAGTGCTTGCTTTGAGAGTATGGAGACCCAGCATCTACTTTTCCATGACTTAAATAAATGGGGGGCTTGGTGTTCTTTCATAATATCAGTGTTGGGGAAGCAGAGATAGATGGTAAGATCCTCTGACTAGGCAGCCTAGCCAAATCAGTGTGCTCCAGGTTCGGTGAGAAAGCATGTCTCAAAAAAGAAAGTGGAGAGTGATGAGGAAACACCTGATGTCAACTTCTGGCCTTTACAAGTGTTCTTACTTTTGCAGTTTCACACACATATTCACATAAGAAATAACACTAAAAAGAATTAAATAATTAACTATTTTCAAGTATTTCCTCTTCACACTTTACATCCAAATTACAAATGCTTCTCTAATTTCAATGAACTTATGTACTGATAAACCCATCACAAGTTAAAAAACAAAACAAAACATCCAAGTCACTGTATCATTGCTTAGCAACTAAGTGCCCTATAGGGTATCAGTTGTTTTCCTCATTTTCAAAGTATCCTGAGAGGGCATCATTCCACATATCTTCAGGCCAGCAAGAGTCAAATTCAAGCTAGCTGACTCAAGGGACCATAAGTGAAAAGCCAGCATTGTCTACGTAGTAAAATAGTCTCAACAAACAAATGATCTTTGATCTTATGAACACACAATAGCTCTGACCACCTGTAAAAAACCCAGTAGTTATCTTCTTGCTCTTGAGGATACATGAATTCACCATTGACAATCTAGAAACTCTTTAGACTTAGCTGCAAGAATTTAAATCATTATCCACTTTAATCCCTGGGTTTTTAATATAATAGTTACTACTTCTTTTATCTCCACTCATTGTTAAATTTGAACAAGAACCATTCAGGCTAAGACTTGTGTCATTTTCTCTTCTCTTCTAGGTTTAGCACAGATTTAGCTAGCATGTTTGATTCATAGAGGAACAAATGGAATGGGGTAGCATGGGCCTAGTGTTCAGAAGAAGGCCCGGGAGAATTTGAAGCATGTCATCCTCCTGTACACCTTCCTAATGATGCCTGGGCTTGGGGTCCATAATATCAGCCACAGACACCAGAGCAATCTTGGTGTCAGTAAGTTCAATTGCCTAAACTATACACATGCTTGTTCTCTATCACTTTCTCCACAATATTTATGTTTTCATACTTATCTTTTTCTCTAAGATTGTGTAGAGTTTTGAGTAAACACAATAAATTGGCCTGTGTGCCAGATGTATAACTGAAACCAGAAAATTGGGATATTATAAATAAAACAGAAGTCTTTTCCTTGGAGTTTAGACACCTGTGGTGTTCTGAATGTAAATGGACTCCAGAGACTCATAGGAAATGGCATTATTAGAGTTGTGGCCTTGTTGTAGTAGCTGTAGCTTTGTTAGAGGAAGTGTGTCACCGGGAGACAAGCTATTAGGTTTCAGAAGCTCAAAGCATGCCTAGTGGCTCATTCTTTCTTCCTGCTGCCTGCAGATCCAGAAATCTCTCCTCTGGCACCATCTGTCTATATGTTGCCATGATTTCTGTTCTGATGACTATGAACTAAATCTCTGAACTATGATCCAGTTCCAATTAAAATATTTCTCTTAGAAAAGCTTTCATGGTCATGGTGTCTCTTCATAGCAGTAGATATTCTAACTAAGAGAGAAGTTGGTGCTTGGAGTGGTGATAGTGCTGTGATTGGCTGGGTTGTGTTTTTGTATAGCGGAGTATGGAACACTTTGGAACTTTGGAATAGAAAACAATGGATACTTTAAGCAGGGCTTACTGGGCCACATGTAGTGAGAATTTTGGTTTCTTTAAAAATCCAGTTATGTTATTTTTAGTATGTTTTTATTTTAATCCTAAGTGTGGGATATGAAGCTACTTCAGTTTGTTTACAGCTATTAACTATGATTGCCTCATGCTCTAAGAAGGGTGTTTTTTTTTTTTTCTGAGCTGCAGATAGTTTAATTCTGGGGGACTCTGAAGACGGTATTAACAGAAGAGCCTCAAGAGGGCCTGTGCTGTGCCTGAGGCTAGTCCCTGCTGCTGTTTTTGATATAGATGGATTGAGGATTGCTGGATTGTTGGTTTGCTGGTTTGCTTCTGTTGGATTTTTGGATATTCTGACAACTAGGATTGGACTTTCCCCTAGGAACCCAATGTCCTTGATTAGCAGGCAGTTGTCTAAAGAGGTGTATGCATTCTTTCCCCTCTAACATTTTTTTTTCTCACCTTCCTAGTGTTGCAACTTTGGAAGGGATTAGGGACGAGAAGGGTGTTATATATAAGAGCTCAAATAAAATAGCGAAAAAACTATACCTATATCCATACAAGTAAAATCATGGAAGACAATGGTGCTGTGGGTGACTTGAACTGTGGGGACCAGCTCAGGAGGTTTCAGAGCAGAATATTAGTATGTGGTTTAAGGGCCATTCTTGTGCTATTTGGGTGAATAACATGATTGCTTTCTGTTCTTTTCCAAAAATTCTGCCTGAGGCTAAATTGAAGAGTTATGAATTAACAGCTTTATCAGAGGACATTTCAAAACAATGTAGTATTTACTATATTACCTAGCGATAAATGGCCAGTCATATGTAGTTCTATAATGAAAAGGAGATAACTAAGAAAGGAAAAATGGAAAATGTACATTTGGAGGAGAAAAGGAGGACCAGAAAGTGTAAACTGATTAAAGAAAAGCTTTATGGTGGAACAGAATAAGGGGACTGGTGACATCACCCAAGACCCCCAACTTGAGAAATAAATTAAAAAAAAAAAAAGAAAATTAGGGCCAGACTCAGTGGTGCACACCCTTAATACCAATTCTTAGAAGGCAGAGCATCTGATCTGGATTTCTGAGTTCAAATCAGCCTGGTGTACAAAGCCAGCATCACGACAGCCTGGCTTGGGCTGTGAAGGAAACCATAGAAAACTGAAAGCTGGTGAAAGTGTATTTGAATAAGGGATCATGTTCTTGCTCCAGCAAGCAACAGAACTTGGCAGATTCAAACACATGATTCAGGCTTTAGAGTCAAGAATACAAGAAAGTGGTTATGAACTATCTCTCTGAGAATTTCAGGCTCAATCTGGGCCCAGCGGCTTATTCTTTCTTCCTGATGCCTACTGATCCAGATGTAGAAATCTTGGCTCCTTTTCTGAAAACAGCTGAGTGCATTCTGCAATGATCCCTACCATGGTGGCAATAGACTAAACCTCTGAACTGCAATCCTTCCCCAATTAAATATTTTCTAAATGTTGCTGTAATTATGATGTCTCTTGACAATAATAGAAACCATAACTAAGACATCTGGTAAACCAAAGTGTGAGCAACAATAAGCATGTATGCATATGCATTATATTTAAATATACATAAGTTATATAATTTGTATAAAATTAAGCATGTTTTGTCATATATGTATATTTATATATGATGCATTTTATGTGTGTAAAATAAACAGTTGTATACACATACATTATGTATCATATACAAATATACATAAGATAAAGTTTGCATGAGGAAAATATGTTTATATATATATTTGTATATAATATATTTTGTGTGTGTGAAATACACGGAGAATATCTGTATGAATTCAAATGTCTCAACCCCACAACGTTAAGAGTAAATAATTACATCTAAGAGTAAGAATCACCTTATTCCAAGTAACTGACACTTTTATAGGAAGGAAGTATAAACATGGACATTTATGGAGAATGTCACATAAACATGAGGTAGAAATTGGCAACATACATCTATAAACCAGATTGAGTAGTAAGGGATCTCAAGAGGGACAATTTCTAGGTGAAGTTACAGAAAGGAGAAAGGTTGAGGATTTTTAGGAGGGACAATAATAAGATCTTGTACATACTACAAAAAAGTGGTAAAAATAATAATTGTATAATACATACTGAAGGATGCCCCATATCTTATCTGCAAAGCAATTGCTTTGTTCTCTAGTTAAATCATCATGTAAAAGATCAAACCCATTTCACTGAAAGGAAGATTGAGTTTGGAGGATTCTCAGTTACTATCTCAATACATAGATATGATTCCCAAGACTACATGATTTCAGTCAAGAATCTCATTACTAATGAACTCTAGCATTGTTCCATAACAATAGCTTAGGAAATTCTGGGAGTCAAAACTAAAAAAAACTATGCTCTTTGATGAAATTTGATGAGTGACCTTAAGACTAAGCTCACAAAAACTCAAAGCTTCCAAGCCAACCTACTTTTGTACTTACTCCTTTGTATTCTACAACAAGGCTCAAAGTACAGATTGTGCCTCTTTGTTGGTCTAGAGTCTCTGCAGTGCTTGAATCTCACTTTGGCTGCTCCAGATACTGTGTATATATAAAAGTTTGTGGTACTCTATAGGCTTGGTAAAGCAAAAAGTCAGTGTGGCCTAAAAAGAGTAGTGGGCAGCTGATTTGGGCACACTCTTGAGGCATAAGAGCACAAAGATGCTAAAACATGTGCAACAAATTGAAAATATGACAGTTAACATGGGTTTCTACAGCAGTTGAAACAAGCAACAAATTACAAAATTGCAGTGCTTTCCATTAAGAAGATATCATAGACGAGAGAACACTGTGTCTGAGGAGTAGGACAGCAGAAACAACACAGCGACCAGGAGACTGAACTCTGGGACCTAAAACGCCAGCATTTGGGATTGCCAGGTGAGCAGAACTCCTATGGTGAGAAAATCAAGTGGGAAAACCCTAGTGACACCCAGTTATTACCTGGAAAAATCTCCCTGTGACCAGCTGCGCACAGCTCTGATCTGAACGGGCAGCCACACTGGGCGCCGTACCCGCCATTATAGACTGGATCACACAGTCTTGCTGGCAGTCTGAGGAAGAACCAGGCACCGTTTTCACTGAATTGCACACTGTGAGCTCACACTTCACCTGGGTTCTGCGTAAACCCACGGATGTGCTGCAGGCTCCGACCGATCACCTGAATCACCCCAGACTGAGAGGGTTGGGGGACCATTTTGACCAGTCTGCACACTGCTGGCATGCGCCAAACGCTTTCGCCAGCAAAAACTCAGTCAGTGTGTGAGTCCTCTGGCAGGTCTGGGAGAAACCAGAGTTATGCCTCAACCCACAGGTGTGCAGCAGGCGTGCACTGATCACCGGAACCACCACAGACTGAGAGGATCCGGGGACCATCTTAACCAGACTGCACACTGAGGGCGAAAGATGCACACATCCTCCAGCAAAAACCTCAGTTCGGGTGTCTGTCCACAGGCAAGACAGAGAAGGCACCATTTCAGACAGGCCTGCATACAGCAGATGCACACCAACCCAAACCCAGTGTGTGTGCCCCAAATATCATCTCAGACCGCAGTGCACAGCCCCTGGCCCAGAAGGAGGCGCGAAATCTCCATTCCAGGGAGAGCCCTTAGCAGTAAGCACAGGGCGGATTGCACAGCCCCCAGCTGACATCTCAAACCTGGATACTCAGACTCTAGCACAGAGTGAGGAGTAAAGACTCCAGACCAGATGGGTGACCAGCCTGGAGTGCTCACAGCTTCTAGCACAGAGCACGAAGCCAGGCACACAGAGCCCACAACAGAGATCAACTGAGACAGAACACACACCAACAAACCACCAGAACTCCCGAATCTTCTTGAAGAATACTCCTGACACAAGAGATTGACAGATTCAGACT
>JAQQSO010008373.1:0-10020 GCA_028658305.1 Pachyuromys duprasi
GGGAAACAGGGACTGTTTCAGTCATGAACTTGATGGCTGACTCTTTGACCCTCCCCCATACATGCCGGGGAGTGACAGACTGGCTAGATCCCAGGGGAGGACATTGCAGCCAGCCCTGAGGAGACAGGATGAGCTGGGGTTGGATGGAAGGGGAGGAGGTCCTCCCCTGTTGGTGGACTTGGAGGGGGCGGGGAGGAGATGAGGTAGGGAGGGAAAGGGTGGGAGGGAATGAGGGAGGGGGCTACGCCTGGGAAGCAAAGTACCTAACCTGTGATTGAGACAAAAATAAATAAATTTTAAAAAAATCAAAAAAGTGTGTGTGTGTGTCTGTGTCTGTGTGTGTGTGTGTGTTCCTCAGAATCACAGAAACATAGGGATGGGTCAACAGCTTGGCTCCCACTAATTAAAGTACAAGCTGTTCTCTGAAGCACAATCAGACTTTCAGGCACATCTGGATGCCTCCCTGGATGATCAGAATGGGAGAGGTGTACAGTTCGCACTACCTTGAATAACAAAAGACAACAAATCCATACTTTACAAGTCATTTCAAAATACAGGTGCATTTTTGATTGGTAAACATTCAAAGACAATAAGACATCCAAAAAGCAGTAAATGTGACATAGACCACATTCATGTTTCCAGTGGAAGCAATGAATGCCAGCAAAGGCTTGCCAGGGGAGCCAAAGACCAATTAACGTTCTGTACTTGACGGATAAGGGAACTACTGTAGATAACAAGCTTCAAAAACAGCATGGAAACTTCTGGCGTCTCTGCGCATTTAAATACATATTAAGTTTTATTGCTTGGCTTCTTAGTCAGAGTATAGCATATTTCACCTTCCAGCAATGGAAGATAAATTCTTCAGTTTGTGTTGGATCTGCTTTCAGCCTCTCCTGTCTTCACATGGTACGTTTGTTGGTGCACAACCAACGCATACAATGAAGCTCCCCTTTAATTGTTACTGTTATGAGTCTCAGTTTGATTTCAGTCTCTTCATCAAGAGCCAGGTCAAGCTAGGCTTGGGTTTCTAAGCCGTTTATCCCAAGAGTGATAGATAACACCATTGCTCAACTACAAAGCGCTCGAAAACTCTCAATGGCTAACAGCACTGGCTGTTCTTCCAGAGGACTCCAGTTCAATTCCCAGCACTGCATGGAAGTTCACAACCTCTTTAACTCCAAATACAAATGAAATAGCAAAAAAAAGTACCATGAGTATGGAAGACACTGCATAAAATCACCCTCTAAACTACTTTCCTACAGCCACATAAACAAGCCTACACCAGGGCACTTCCTTACCTTGCTAAGGGGCCCATCTTTCAAAGAAAGGGACATGTGGGCTTACAGCCACTATGGAAGTCAGTATGTCTGATGACAGATATGCCATCTTACTAAGCTATAACACTCTGGGCATTTACCAAAAGCATTCCAAGTCAACATATCCCAGCCATTCTTGCATATCTATGTTTACCGAAGCACTTTTCACATTAGCTTAGTTATGAAACCAACGTATGTCTCAGCAGAGGAATAGATGAGGAAAATGTGGTCTGTAGACACAGCGGAATGTTTTTCAGTCATAAAGAAAGATGAAAGTGTGTCATTTGCCAAATTATTGATTCATCTGGAAATAATAATATGAATGCGATTATATCCATCTCAGGAAGACAAAGATCATATGTTTCCTTTCCTTTTTGAGCCCTGGATTTAATAGATATGCATAAAACATACATGCATAGATGGCATTAAAGTAGAAGTGAAACTGTTTGAGAATGTTATGCAGATAAGAACATAGCAGATCTGGGGGAGAGCACACCAAATATTTTGTACACTGGCATACTAGTGGGAAATTTGCCTTATGTGACCTAGAATGATAAAATAAAACATAAAGAAATTGTTAAGAGTACAGAGCATCCCCTCCCCCCAAAAATTAGAGATCCCTGTCTGCCTGTGGATCCCTTTGCCATTAGCTCAAGAGTAATCTAAAAACTGTAAGATATTAAATGTGCGAGAAAAATGAAAGCATTTGCTTTGTCTTTTCTTCCCTGCCTCTATGTTTCCAATATTACTCCTAAAGCCTTACTTTCTTCACATTATTCCTCAAATAACTTACTTTTTTCGTTGCAAAATTAGTACATTCTCAAGCTGGGTATGGTGGTGCACATCTGCAATCCAACATACAGGAGGCAGAGGCAGGAGAATCTTGAGTTCAAGGCCAGTCTAGGATACTTAGTGAGAACCTGTCTCAGTACAGGTTACAACCAAACAAAGTTCTCATTACAAAAACAAAATTATAAAATAAGTCAGCATGTAATCAAAATGACTAAAATACAGTTATAGCCTTGAAAATAAGCTTGGGGTTGATGATGAGCCTTTCTATCGTTTTGTCATTCTGTGCTTCTCCTTGTGTGAGCGAGCAGTGTATGCACATATACCCCAAAGCTCTCTGCACCCTTAACTATGTTCACACACTAAACTCAGAAAGCCTCTAACACTTTGATCACTTACACCAACACTGCACAATACATGGGCCAATGCACTAAGTCTCCTCTCAATGTCTATCCATCCATAAGTCCAGTCATGAAACAACCACCTCATTGTCCATAGACTTTGTCCTGAACCTCAATTAAGAGCTCAGTAGTCACCCGCTTTTTAATTCTAGCCCAAAAGTGCATAAAATATGTTTGCTGAATCACAATGGAGGAAACTCTACAAGGAATGTCAACCTTGACCTCTTGAAGTTTTCTTTGCAAACAGTGGATTTTAAAAGATTCACTAATTATTTTTCTGCTACAGACTCAAGTACTCAACAGATTGGTCACAAACACTGTTTAAAGAGCAGAGTGGGGCTGGGGATATGGCTCCACTGGTAAAGTGATTGCCTTGTGAACACAAGGGCCAGAGTCCGATCACCAGAGCCCCAAATCTAGATATGGTAGAGTGTTTGCAATCTCAGAGCTTAGGAAGCAGACACAGATAGAGTCCCTGGGGCTTGCTGGCCATCCAGCCTCACCTGCCTGGTGAGTTCCAAGCCAGGGACAGAACTTGTCTCAAAAAAAAGTAAAGGAAAAGTCAGGGGTTGTGGCACACACTTTTAATTCCAGTGCTCCCAAGTCAAAGGTGAATCTATATGAGTTCAAGACCTGCCTGGTCTAAATAGTGAGTTCCAGTCCAGGCAAGGGCTACACAGTGAGAACCTACCCAAAATATAGGAATACCTAAATAAGTAAAGTCAAATGAAGATAGCACATTAGGAATGACACTCAAGGTTGCTCTGTGTGCTACTCCACATGCACACACTCACATATGCACACACAGACACACACACATACACATTTACAGTGTCACCCAGAAATGAGCAAATGAGCAAGAGAGAAAATTAACCTGTTTGTCTTTGCAGTCTCTTGTATAACTGTTTGTCTGCTTGTCTGTTTGTCATACAGTCTCTTGTGTAACTATTGAACTCTGCTTGTTCTCCCATGCTAGGATCAAGGTAGCTTTTTACAATGAAACAAGTGGGCATGGCTACTCTGTCCATTACCATTTGATTCTCGAAAACCTTTTATGTCAAAAACAATACTACCTCTCTGCAGATAGGTGGTAGTAATGATCACAGCTATACAACTTTGTGAATGCACTTGATGACACTGAGCTATACCTGTAAACATGGCTGGCATGATGGCTGAAAAGGTGGGTCAGCTGTGGAGGCATGAATGGCCAAGGCTGATAACCTGAGTTCTATCACCATGACCCATAAGATAGAAGGAGATAACTGAATTCCGTAAGTTGTCTTCTGATTTTTACACATGTGTGTATAAGTGTGTGCTCACAGACACACACACACACAAATAAATTAATGATTTTTTTAAAAACTGTGATAGCATTCCAGCTTATTTCACCACAGTTAAAAACAAAAACAAAACAAAACAAAACAAAAAACAGAGACAAAACATTTTCTACAAGACTTCTTTTTTTAACTCGTGGCCTACCTACATAACCCTTTTCTACTAAGTACTCTATGATTAAATAAACTCTCTAAAACTAAAAGGCTTCTAAAATGATGTGTAAATACTTCTAAAGATAAAATTGTTCTCCTGCAAATCCTTCTCTGTCTATTGCGAAACCAACAAAGATCCTGTTCTAGCTCCCAGCCCTCACATGGGGTGCCATGCAAGTGTTTAGGTGCTTCAGCCTGCAGAAGTGTGCAAGCTGACTGCCGCGGGGAAAGAAAGGAGTAATTAGGAGAGCACTGTGATAGCCTATCTGCCTTCAATCGACTTTATCAAGTTATAAGTGAACAAAGAAACAAAAGGATGTTACCAGCACCCACACCATCCAATTCTGCAGTGCATTAGCCATACACCTCAAACCCCAGCACGCCCATGGAGCTGTCTGCTTTTATTTATTTCTAATCAATTTTCTTCAAACTCTGTATTTACAGTGGCTGGCAGTGGTGGTCTTCTTTCCTTGTTGTTTGTAAAGCTTTTCAAGTAACATACATTATTAATTAAGTCACACCTCTTACCCGTACACAGTCAGCCTGAAAATGAACTTTACTGCAAGGAGATTTGGGGGAATTTTCTGTATCCTCTTTCTGCTTTCCATTTTTCAGCTGTGGTCATAAGAAGCCAACCGTATTTTTGTTTCACTGCGGCCAGAGGCAGCTCTGGCCCTTCCATGCCATGATTAATGTGTTATTCATCTGGTGCCTTCCTATTCAGCTCTTGTCATTAGCCTGTGAACCTCTCATTTAGCTTCCAACAAAGGATTCCATTGCTGTAGGAACTGAGGTGTGTCTCGGTTTTTACCTGGGAGGCAGTGATGCAAGCGTTTCTGGTGAGACCAATCCTTGGCTTGGGGTGGGGAGGAACATACTAACAGGCCACCAGGAGAGTCCTGGGGTAGGCAACAGAGCCACCACTGCCAGAAGGGAGCTCCAGACACCAGATACAGACATCCAGGTGAGAAGCTGCAGCAAGACGCTTGGATTTATTCACCAGGGACACTGGCGACAATGGCCTGCCTATTCCCCAGAGCCCTGGGGCTTCTGGCCCTACTGATGGTAAGTCCCATCTTTTTCTAAAACTAGTAAATTTTTCCTGCTTCTTTGCTTGCTACAGAAGATTGGACTTGGTTGCTGAATCCCTGTTTTACATTCTAAACAGGATGCAGCAGAGCTAAGCATATAATTGTGAAAATTTTAAACTTCTTCCTTTTTCTGTGAAACAGAAAAAAAGTTTATTTTAAATGTAGTTATTTACTTTCTCTTCAGTGATCAGATTAACTCATCCCATTCCCAGGTTTTACTTTCCGCAATCTTCCTTTTCTTCAGAGCAATGCATACACTCCAGCACACAAATGAGAACACGCAGGACCCCGGCACTTCCATGCCCTAGGATTGCGCATCTCTTGTTGAGCATGTGGCTAAGAATGCTGCATGCCTGATCTTGATACCTGACATGTTTTTAGAGGAGTCATCAACTGTTGAACTACAGTCAAAGTACTTTTAATGTAGTCAAGTTGGGAAGATTATTAAGAAAACCGGTTTTACATTCAGCCATTATGTGCAAAAATATACCAAGCTCTTGGGGTGACATGAACTTTGCAGGAAAATAATGTTAGGAGAGCAACTCTTCTGTTGACTGGGGGAACTTTATGTTTTCTAAAAGAGAGGAAGGTTCTAAGCTGGAAGTATTAGCTTAGATGCTATAAGCTAGTTTATACCTTAAGCATTGTATTAGTGAGGCAACAATATGTCATAACTCACTCATACATGAAGATCACTAATACACTTGAATATAAATAAATACAGGACAAAATTCCAACGCTAATTGCCATGGCCCCAGCATCCATTCATGTCATTGCCTCATTTCAAAACACAGAGAACAGCAACTTCTAAAAGTTACAGGTAAATAGAACTCAAGAGCTGTCTACAAGTTAAAGTTGCCTGCCATCATAAAAGATGCCTTGTGGGGAAGAGCTTGTCAGTCCCCCTCATACGACAGTGTTCAAACAGAAAATAGGCATCACACAAATTTTCATAGCAGGAACCAACGATTGAACACAGCCTCTCTTAACTGGGAAGCGGCCTGCAGTTCTCCTATTGTGCTGGTGATGAGAAAGTTAGAACGTATATTTTCCAACACACAAGAAAGTTTTGCCCTGCAGAGGAAGAGAGGGAAAAGAGGGGGAGAGAGGAAAAAGGGGAGACGAAGAGGTGGAGAAGAAGAGGAGAGAGACAGAGAGAAATACTCAATGAAGGGTCTAGATCTGATCTTTGCAATATCATAGCCACTATCCATACATGGATATGTACTGCTTCAAATATAACTGTTCTGAAATGAGATATGTAAGATATACAATGAAATATTTAGTCATAACAAGAGTGTAAAAAATATTCTTAGCTTTTATTTTCATTGCATAGTGAAATTACAGTATTTTCAGTTCATTAAATTAAATACACCACTAATTAACAAAATTTTAAGCAAACCTTTTAACGTGAGTATAAGAAATTTAAAAACCCTTCGTGTGGGCGGCATTTGCGCTTCACACTAAACTAAACTGTATCCTTAATCCTACTTTCAGAGGGTGAGGGCAGTGTTAGGCAGGTAAGACTCAGTGGATTCAGTGGGAGTTAACATTCCATAGGTAGAGACGGACCAAACTGTTCCATTGTCAGACTGATACAGGCAAAAATAGGGTTCTTGTGCCCTTAGCCAGGGGCTGTGGAGCCACCGGTTTGACTGGAATGAAAGTGCGTGTTAGAGAACCAGGGCGAGATTCAGAAAGGTGGATGAGTGTGACACTGAAAAGTTCATTCTGTGACGGTAAATGGAATCCTTTTAGAAACAGGAGCCACCCAGAGTCTTGACATAATGTGGTTACCAGTAAAAATCAGTGTTCTCAGACCATGGGCCTCATTTGTTGTTGAAGGGTGGGGTCTGAAAGTGGAAAGACGTGTCTGCAGGTTTCTAAGTACTTTTCCCATCACACACACCATACAAGGTCATAGCGTCTCAATACAAGATGTAACAGCAAGACCTAGGCTTGAGCGTGTAGCTGTTCCGTTGACTCACTCCAGCTCTTGTGTTCTCTACTGTCAAATTAGAATCATCGTAGGTTGGGCATGGTGGCACACGCCCTTTATTGCCACCACTTTGATGGCAGAGACAGCCAAATCTGTCAGTTCAGAGCCAGTCTGGTTTACATAGTAAGTTCCAGGACAGCTTTATAGAAAGACCTTGTCTCAAAACAAATAGCAACCAGACAGACAGACAGACAGACAGAGAATCATCTTAGCCTTGCCCCTGTCTGAAATGTACACAGCGAGAAGGGAGCATCCTTGCGTTCACAGAAGTGCTTTGAGAAACAGGAAGTGTTTGAAAGACCTTGGCACCATCCAGTTGTAGTACTTCAGTACTAGGGGTGGTTCTTGATGATACGTGTCTTAGTATTGTGTCTTAATGTTTTAAATAACTGTTGGCATCATTCTTAATAAGTCAAGGAAGGTCCTACATGTTTCTTCAGTTAGAATATAGAATAGTTGCATGGGGCTGGGAAGATGGCCCCGATAGGTTAAGAGAGCCTGCTGCACAGACGTGAAGATCTGAGTTTGAATCCCCAGTGCCCCGGAAAAAGTTAGGTATGGCAATGTGAGCTGAAGCCCCAGCACTGTGGGAAATGGAGACATGGGGCTCACTGGGCTTGCTGGCCACTAGTTCCACATTCAGAGGGAGACCCTGTCTCAAGGGAATAAGGTAAAGAGTGATAAAGCAGGACACCCAGGGTCCTTCTCTGACCTTCTCTGACCTCCAAGCACACACACACCACTCACCTTTAAATGTACATACGCAAATAAAAATTTAAAAATATTTGCGAAACTAATGTTTCAAAAATGACAAGAGGCCAACCTTAAATAAATATGCTGTGAGTGTGGGACAATACATGTTTTCCAATTTAGAAATTTTTCTGAAAAAAATCTCAGGTATTTGGACTTCAAAATTAATCATTTGGAAGATGTAGCTACAAGGGGCACCTAAATATTCTTTTAAGGGTGTCATATTTATCAGTTCTCTATATTTATCCTGTTATTTCATATAACACAAAGTCAACATTTAAGAACACTTATGGTTGAAGATATTAATCTCAGAGTTCTACTTATGAAAATAAAACTTGGCTGCAAAGAAAACCATTGTTCCACATCTTATACTTAACAAAATTTAAAATACATTTTTGAGCCATCACATTCCTTATCTGAAGAATGAGCTAATCAATTTCACATTACAATGCTGTCTAAAACTTAGGAAATTAACAGAGATGATTAAAACTCAAAAGTTTAGTACAGCTTTTTCAAGTTGTCTGTGGTATTTGGGGAAAAGTGGAAGTCATTGAAATGTCAAGTCATGAGGAGAGTAATAGCAATAACAGTGTCCTAAAAATAGCAAGGGTCATTTCAGCCATTTTTTTCTATACAGTATCAAAGTATATAAAAAAAATGGATTTAAGCTAAATGTCCCGTTTTGACAAATGGAAAATCTCCAAGGTGTCTTTGACTTTGGCATCGGCCAGGAGATGCAATTATTTCTACCAATTAGTATTACCCCTTGCTTAACACCAGAAACCAGTTCTCATGCCTAACTAGAACACTTTGTGTCCCAGAGGTTTCTCGTAAACCACTTAGCCCTCGGTGCTTCCTTTCCAGTAAAAAGTCGATCTGGTAGCCTAAGGTAAGGGCTTGCTCAGGGAAATGCTTCACGAGGAAATTACATAGATGATGGGTTATCCATAATTACATGACGAATAATTGAATCTGCCTAATGGACACTTCATTTTTAGAGCAGTGCAGCCGGCCAGGCTGTGCATTGCACAACTTCAGGAGGTGCATTCACGGGAATGCACTGCATGGGAGCAGAGTCCCTCAAGTCAGCAAGGAGCAGCCTGCACAGACGTACAGTACAGCACTGTTCCCTTCCTCAGTGGAGAAAGAAGTCACGCACACACAGCAGTGCTAAGGAGTCTCTGCATACTAGTCAAAGGATTTTTTGATACCCTTTTTCTTCTCTTGTTACTCTAACCAAAATCACTAGCTTTTACTAAGCACCTACAGGTCACCCCCTCACCTATATGCTCTATTTACACCTGTTAATAGTTCAGTCCTCACACACAGCAAACCCACATATAAATAAGTAGTGCTATCTTTCTATGGCAGATGGGAGAAATGGAAGGATTGGGTCATGTCCTCAAGTCATATAGTGGTACGTGTCTGGGACTGGAATTTACATCAGTCTGGAGGCTAAGAAGATGGCTCAGAGGGCTGCCAAGCAAGTGTGAGAAGCTGAATTCAGGTCCCTCAGACACATGTGAAAACAGATGCACATATGTAATCAGAACTCTCCTATGGGAAGACGGGCGGAAGAGACAGGGGAATCCCTGGAAGCTTTCAGCCCAGAAGCCTGGAAACCACAGCAGCAAACAAGAAAAAGAGACCTAGCTCAAACGAGGTGGAAGATGAAGATGGAGACGTGAGGTTGTCCAGTAACCTCCCCACACATGGCCTGACACGTACACACTTGCATGTGCCTGTACACACACATACACACACACACACACACACACAGTTAAAAAGAAAGAAAAGCAGTCTCCAGGGTCCAGATTTGTACCAGCACACTTGACAGCATCCTTCAATACATTCAAAAGGAATTTTCACAAACAGCCAAGGGCATCACTTTTACATAGCATGCCTTAGCTAAAAATAATTTTTTTAAAGATCACCTTTCTAAATAATTGATTTTATATCAGTTCTTGAACAATGAATTATCTGAAATCAAATACTAATTTCTGAATAATTTCTATTACTCAACTGGAGAATTTGCTCTGTTAAACACAAAGTATATTGAAATGTTCTTGTGGCTTTAAATTTCAAAAATTCTATACAGTCCTGACTTAGACTTAACATACATTTTTTCCTGCTTCATATTTATAGAACCATTGGGTTTTTGTTTTCAGTGTAAAATCCAATAAGTTA
>JAQQSO010008374.1:0-10020 GCA_028658305.1 Pachyuromys duprasi
TATGGTTGATATATACTATACATATGACTACAAATACACATGTATACATATGTTCATATACACATATGCTTGCACATATACATATATACACAGATGTGTATATATATATGCATATCTGTATTCATATATATGGTACCATATAATTTTATATTTACCCCAAATTACATGTAATAAATATATATTTATAAATATAGATAAACATATACAGAAATAGAGTTTAGATGAAGTTACACCACTTGGGATGATAATGTAGAATATTTCTAATGTAAGTTGAAAAGTAGTTATTCCTAACTAAAAAAATTTTTAAATACATATATACACACATATGTGTGTGCATGGATCTTTATATTTTTAAAGTATGAAAGACAATTGTGTTCCCTCACTCACATTATGGCAATTGGGTCTTATATTAAAATTTAATCTTCCATGTGCAACAGCTTTCATTGCTTTCTGCAAAATGCAACAAATTGCAATCTGCAGCAAAGGAAATAAAGCTTTGATGATGCTTGAAGAGTTTGCGATTAATGCAGGAAGAAATTACCTTGGTTAGCCATGCCCATTCTCATTAGTATCTTGAAGTTTGCCTTTGCTGAAGAATTGGCGGGAATTTGATGGAAAGCCAAACTCAGTACATTGTGTTGTACAGTTTAATTTTTAATTATCAGATTGAAGGAGATGCTAGAATTGCCTTCCAACTGATTATGCTGTTCATGCGGCTTAATAGTTTCACAAGGTAAGGTATTAAAGTATGTGTGATTCACAGAAATGAAAACCATCATACCTATTTAGATAATGTCAACAAAACAAGTAAACACTGTGTCATTCGGAAACAATGTAAAAGAATTTTTAGTGGAAGCCCACACGGACATGCTGTGTTTTTTTTTCCCCCTACAGGGAAAATGCTATGGACAGCTAGTCAACACCAATGTTATGTAGAAGGAAGTTGTGATTGTTCTCAAAGAATATTCTATGAATGCTGCAGTGCTCAATCAATTAATCATGTAGCTGCTGTTATGCAAAGCCTCTACAAGGTGAGCTGTGAATATACACTCTTACCACTCATGAGCTGAGACAGAGAACACATGTAAAACAGCAAAGAAAGCTTTCCTCAAAGCCCATTTCTTTTTCAAAGCAAAATAGAGTAAGGCTAGCTGAAAACCTGAACTGCCGGTGTTCGTACTGCCCATGATCGACATAAGCTAATATCTACCTTATTTAAAATCTAGCAATAATACTGCTCAGGTTTTTACCAGTGGGTACAAGTTATATAATAAATTATTGAGAAACATTATATGAGAGTTACAATTCTAAGTATTTCACGTAGAGCTTCATTATTCCTTACAGAATGTTAGTGCAGTCTTCAACTAGAACCCTTTTTCTCCAGGGGACATTTGAAGATATCAGAACATGGGGAGGAGACATGGTACTGCTATTGTTACATAAGAGATACATGCCAGGGACAATGCTAAACATCTCCAGCGCACTAACAGCGCCAAGCAAAGAATTATCCAATTCAGCATGGCAAGAGTACAGAAATTGATATCTTCATTTAACAGAAACGAGATGCGAAGTTTAAAGGACAAGTATCCCACCCAAGCTCTCATTAATAACAAATGACTGAGCTGGGACTCAGTCTGTACTGTAGTATTGTAGAATTCCAAAACACTAACTCCACTTTCAGGACTTGCTGTTTGGCACCTATGGGTAAACTCAGTGCTTCCCCAATTATCACCTCACAATGCATCAATCCCCAAACTTTGATTCAGAATTCCACGCTTTAATGTTAGAGTTGACTTCAACCTCATTCAGCTTTACAGGTAATTCTGATTCTCACCAGCAAGTGTCTCCCAAATGTCTATGATGAGAAACATGAGCATTGCAGAAAGGCTACCTGACTGCCTTCCCACCCTCTTCTCCTGGTTAGATTTTGCTTCACTAAGACTTTTTCCTTATTGTGTTTTTCACTTCTCAACAAGTGATGGGAATTCCCTGGAGCGGCCACCCCCTGATGACTTTCCTGCCTTCTCTGTAGAATTGAGTTCTGAGTGTCCCAAGAACCTCCCAAGAAACATAAGGCCTTGGCACTTGCTGTCCTTTTTCTGCAAGTGTCTATGGCATATCAAAAATTCTATAGGACAGCCCCACTCTGTTGATTTTCCCACTCTGTGAAATGAAGGTTCCAAGGGAAGAGGATCGACAACCTAACTTTTTAACAACAACAACAACAACAAAGCTCAGGGCCCAATTACCCTGCCTACTTACCTACATGCAACCCAGGAACCAATATAAACCAGCCTGAGCAAAGCTGGCATTCAGCATGGTGCAAGAGTCTCTATACTCTGAGTCACTTAATTTTTATAACTGTTACAGAATTAACACACATGTCTCCAAACTAGCTGCTTTCCTAAGCTATAGCATCAATAGCTAGAATACATCTCTAAGTGTAGACTTCTTGCTTCAAACGTCTTTATTTGTGTAGACATTGAAATGGAAAAGAACATGCAAGAAGGAACAAATGCATTAAAAGTAAAAGCAAACTCAAAAATATGGATTCTTTTTTTAAATTTATTTATTTTTATATCAATCACAGGTTAGGTACTTTGAATCCCTGGCGTAGCCCCCTCCCTCATTCGCTCCTACCTTCCCACTCCCTCCCTCATCTCCCTCCTCCCCGCCCCCTCCAAGTCCACCAACAGGGGAGGACCTCCTCCCCTTCTATCCAAACCCAGCTTATCCTGTGATTCTGTTCACAGCATGTATAGGTTTCTGGATCCTTCCATCCTGGTTGAAGCACACTGACACACAGTTCCAGCTGTATACAGTGATACACAGTACAGCCCAGACATCATAACCAAGCTTTTGAAACTTACCTCAGGATCCAAACTAACAAACAACTTCTTTTAACCTTCCTAAGTAATTTATTCAGATTGCCACAGATCAGAATTACCCACTGTTGAGTACAGGCCCTTCACCTCTACCCATCCAGTTTCTTCTTGGTGATGAGTGATGATTAAATTCTAAGTAGCAGAAAAAAAAGAGGAATCCTGTAGCATTCAAAAACTTCAAATTTCCTATGATTAAAAAGATAATAATGAGCACTATCTTGGTTTCCCACAAAATGTTATCATCCTTACCTACTTATATTCCCACCATCACACACCTGGCTTTGCAGGCATGTCATAGTAACTGCTTTAATTTCCCCCAAGGGATGCAGAGGAATGATCACTGAAAAAATCAGAGTACTGCAGAAACTCAGACATACCTCCCATCAGAAAGGCTATCAGGGAAAATATGATTAAAGCCTATCTAGAGTACTACTAGATGCAGCTGAGTACCCAGAAACCCAAGGGTGAGCAAGTGATTGGGATACTAAGGTACCACGAGCTTCTCGATAGCTTCTTCATCATCCGCCAACCAATCAAATACTCTAGGAACAAATCACACTACATTTCTAAATGAAATCGGCTGCCTCTAAAGGAGTCTTATGCTAGATTGAGTTAAAGTTAGCAGTAGATTTCTAGAAACCCCACACAGCATCTTACCTAAACAACACAAACACACACAGAGAGGGGGAATACATGCACAACACACACACACACACATACACAAAGAGAGGAATGCATGTATGCACACATACACACACACACAACGCGTGCACAGGGACACACCAATTACACAGCATATCTCTTAGTGTTCAGACAAAACAAAATCAAACTGGTTAAACCAGGCTGCAGCTTCTGCAGCTGAAGCATTCTGGAGAAGCTTCTTTTCCAACATACAAGTCTCCTACATTGCCCTAACCATCTAGGACTCACTCATCTTTTCTCTTGTCATTCGAGAGCAGGGACTGCTGTGCAGGTGGCTGTAGAGGAGTGTGGACAGGAGTCTTCACACCCAGGGAAATACACCTGAGGACCCCTCTCTCCTCCCCTCAAACCCTGTTTGGTGGTCATGAGTCTTGAAGGCTTGGGCATGTGTATCCCGAGGTAAAAGGAGCACAGATTGGCCCATTGCACTGCTTTGCCCAGGGTGCAGTATAACATTAATTAGTCACCTTCCTGATTATTCAGTCAAAATATGCCAGACTGAAATAAATTACATTCTTAGCACATATTTCACACCCCTGGATCAAGTCTTGCAAGGGTTTTCTTTTATTATTTATAAGATCATGTGCTGTCTTCCTGCGGAAAATGAGATGGTCTGTATGAGGAAAAAGGTAAAAGAAATGCAGAGAAATGAAACAATCAGAAATTCCCTAATGATATTTAAAAATAGAAAACTTGCTACTGTTACATGCTGCATGTTCCATCTTTTGAGATTTAATGGCTCTCTTGTGGTTTAATGGAGAATTACTTTCAGTAATTGATTATTAAAATTTAAAATTGCTAACCATCTTCATTATTAGATGAGAGAACATGTTATCCTTGTAATTAAAAAAAGCCCGAGACTCCCTTTCATCCTGTTGACAGAGCAGGCAGACTGTCTCCACACGCAGACTTGATGGTTTCAGGCTTCTTGTTTGACAAAAATAGCCAGCCAGTCATCTGATGATGAAAATGCAGAACATCCACAGAGACTGAACAGAAAATATAATGAACAAAAAAATAATAAAATAATAAAAAGCCCTACAAGCTAATTAAAGTTTTCAGTCCCGACTCATTAGATGCTATGCATCACTTATGTGATATATCAGTGTACTGCACTCAGGTAACACAGGGCGCTGATACATTCTCTTCAGCCTCCTTCCACAATGTGCCCTCAGAAGGCAGTCCAGCCATCCTTCTTCCATGAGCAATAGTGTATGACCTTTGACATTTCACCTCAGATGTTTACCATTACAAATCAGTGGCTTCCGGAAGCAAGCTCTGCAAAGACAAATCCATTGTCGTGTTTTGTTGCATTGAATGTGCATAGGGTATCTTGCATACAGAGATGCCAAGGATTAAGCTCCCTACTAATTAAAAAAAAAAGAGGTACCTCCAGTCCTCAGGGAGTCCACACCTAGAGTGGACACAACTGACAACCAGCTTTCCAAGCTCTGGGAGTCTGTATCTGTGTGCACAAGTGCCCGCATTTTCCTTGCGAGTTCTTGTCACATTAGAATGTCCATTCTGTGCTGGCAGCATTCAGTGATTTCCAAACAGAGATTTTATGACAGTCAATGGGACAGCCTATCCAAAAAGACACTGTCACCACTCAGCTCTTAGACAGATGTCAGGAAAGAAAAATCAGCAGGCTTGAGATGTAGAAACATGACTGAAGCAAAAATTTCTGCTCATGAAGATTAATGCTGGAAATCGAGGGAAGACATCCTCCCTCCTACAGTCTCAGCCATTTAGCCCATGAAATCACCACTTTGAGTGCTGATATCAGTGAATTGCTGGTGCTTTTGCTGAGCCGGTATTGCAAGGCTATCTGATTCAATCCGGCCAGCCTTGATTATTCCCGAATGCAAGTCGGTACACTACCCCGGGTCCACACTCTGAGACCTCAGTATGAGTGAGCAGGGCTTTGATCCAGCTGTGGAACTACTCCCATATGTTTGTCTTTGTGTTTATCTTCTGTCTTAGATTCTGGACCCCGAAAAACTGAGAACAATTGCTTTAATTTCTTCTGCTATGTTCACACCCAACATTGAGCTCAGCAGACATTAGGCCTGCCATCACCCATCTTGTTTGTTTACAGGGTTAAGAATAAAGGCTTGACAAGAAAGAGAGCTCCTCTAATTAAATATAATCGTGAACTTAGAGTTCATATAATCATGAATTGAGGACCTGTTCTGACTGATCATAATTTTTCCACCATGGAATTATTTTCCCAATGCTAAGCAGAGAGAAATAGCTAACTCCTTCTCCAAACGCATGAGATAAAGAAATGCATTACATTAAAGAGTATCAGGGATTAATTCCCCCAGCTTTTCACAAAGGCTGTTCTTGATTGTTCTTTCAGATCGCTTTCAACAATTTCACAAAGTCATTAACAAATAAGATGCCTTCCACCTCCCCAGCCTCCCTGCATTTGATGATGTGGTCGTTTATCCTAGAATGTAAAATGCCAGCCTGCTTTTAAAGCTAGCACATGTTACCCCTTCATAATCCCTTTCCTACGCCCAAACATCATGGCACTCCATCTATTGTAATGAATCACACTTTAGGTGCCACTATTAAATTATATGTGTGCTAATAGCATAATTCCCGTTTGATCATTTTCCTACCTTTTGCAGCACCTAGCAGAGTGCTTTTAATGTATAAGAGGTTACAGTATATATTACCTGAATGTTAAATGAACTGGAGAAAATGGTCTCACCCTGGACTTTTATCCGCTTCTCAATTTCCTTTCTTAAATTTAAGTGTGAATGAGAGGAATTAGTCAATACAAGTACACTAGTAGCTAAAGTTTTAAAAAAAATACTTTCTTTCATAGAGGTTTGGAAAACTTCTCTCAGATGAATTCTTTATCTCCCCATCACAGTAAACATAGCTTCAGTTTATCAAGTCACAAGCTCACTCTCTCCCTCCCTTCTCCTCGTTTTTCTCTCCCTCCTCACTTTCTCTCTCTACCAAGTTCAAAATCCATCTATAAATTGTTTCATTATGTCCATCCCTTTGTTCCAAAGCTTCCCTTGCCACCTGTCTTGTTTAATTGTCTCTAAACAGCTCTCCCCATTCATCATTAGACTTGTCTTGCTGTAACATCAATGCTCAGATTCATTCCTCTGCCCAAACCCTCCTCCAGTGGCTCCTGGTCAGCACAAGTACGTTTGAAGCCCTGCAGACTCTGCCTGTTGCTCTTCATCTTTAGCATGGCCTCCATACACTTCCCATCCTGTGTTGACTTTGGGGGGACTGCCATCCTGTGCTGACTTTGGGGGGACTGCCCCCTCCTTCTCCACCACTGCCTGTTGCCTGTTTCTAACAGTGATCTGCTATGCAAGATGTGTTTCCTGGCTTTTGTACCTCCTTATGCCTCAGCCCTGATGCTGGTCCCCAACATATTTGGAGCCAGAAACTGTTCAACTGTCACCTCATCGTTACAATCTTTAGAGATATATTATGTAAACCTGTTTCTCCTCCCTGTGACTAATTGATTCATTTAATTTGTGAAGACAGTTTTTAAATGGAGGAATGAATAAAGTTGCAAATTATTTGCTAAAACAATAATCTGTCAGAGGAAAATCCATGGGCTGATAAAATTTTGGTACAAATTATGAGCATATAATTTTGGAATACTATGGCTTCCTAGGAGGAAAATGACAATACATTACATTTTATTTCTGTCTTATCTCTTTCATCATCCACTTATAATGAAGGTGCATAAAACAGGTTCTTGGGAAGTTGCTAAAAAGTGATACAGTTTGGCATTCTAAGTTAGCATCCATGATTGTTTGATTTTTCTCTATTTTCCTGAAACAAATCAGGTTAGGAAGGGTGGAAGGAAAATGGGGAGACATGGAGGAAGTAGTTGAGAGAATAAGGGAGTCAGAGAGGGAAAGAGAGAGAGAGAGGGAGGGAGGAAATTAGGAAAAGAAATTATTTATTTATCTGTGATTATGCAAATCAGAATGAATGAAAATACCATTAAGCAAATGTTTTTCTTCAGCATTTGCCTTTATTTACATCCTGAATTTTTTTTCTAGCTTGATCCATGCTTTACAATACCCTGTCACGAGTACATCTGACAGCAGGCTGCTGACTCTGAAAGAGTTTCTGGAAAATATTCCAGTTTCCCAGTTCATTACAAACTACTACCTAATGGGGATTAAACTAAAGTTATTTTTTGGCGTGGTTGAAATAAACACTTGTAGAAAAATTCCCAATGAGAGATGTCATACATATTTTAAAATGCACAAATTTCTGAATATTGTACTGGATTTGCCAACTTTTCTTCATTTTATAGATGAGATCACAAAGATCCTATGAGATGAAAGATTTTTCCCAGGGCACACAATTTGTAATCAGCAGAGCTGGTAGTAAAATCCACACCCCTTGGCTCCCAAGTCATTCCACCTTCTCCGCAGCACTATGCATCATGTTCATAACTGCCATTTTAGTAGTAATGCTCAAAATCCAACTCACATCAGCCCTACTTCCCTGGGCAGATATAACCTAAAGCTTGAATCCGAACAATAGCATGAAGATAATCAGTCATAATTACTATAAAATGCATCCTCCAACATCTAAGTTATATACTTTATTTTCCTATCTGTCACCGTATTCTATCCTCTGCAAACTGTACAACAGAAACACATTCTATAAATATTAATAGTAGCATTTAAATAAACCAGTGTCTCCCTAGGGGATGATCAAGATGAAAAGTCACAGAGGTTTCTTACACATATGACTGAGGTAGGTTCATACCAACTCTGCTGGTTTCCAGAAAGCTAGTGTAGTGGTTCACTTTTACCTACGTATGTGTTCATATGCATATGTGTAATTTTACATATCTAACTTTTTCTCTTTGTTCTTGGATTTATATTTGGAATCCAGTCTTTGCTGTCCTCTATGTGTCAGCACAGACAAAAGCGATCTCAGAGCTCTGGAAATGGCAGAGAGTGAATAATTAAGATCAGGCATCAAGACATTGACATGTCACTCACTGGTAACACGGAGGGATGGGATGCCAATAGTACTTTCTAAATATGCCACCAAGGGAGGGATTTCCCAGATCCCTAATAAAATTGGCCCCCATACATAATGGAAACTACCAGTCAGTACCTGCTTGCCACTGCACAGCTCGTGTCAAAATTATGAAGAGAAAAATGTAGAAAAGGATATTGGTCATTGCTTATGGAGTAGACAACTGTCTTTTCTGTGAAATTTGAAGGGAGTGAGGCAGGGCCTCTGGCCAAAAGCACATCCCTTCAGTGCCTGTCACATTGCCTGAAATCATTGACTAGAGCCTTGGAGTAATTTTCTAGGTCTTTGTCAAGCCTATTAAGATGTATACACCCTTAGAAGACCTACATCTTCTCACAGATCAGGCCCTTAATAATTGGCCTCCAAAAGGCTCAGGGCTGTGGAAAGAAAACAGAGGGATGCTTTGAAGATTATAACATAAACAAATAGATTTCGGCACATAAAAATTTTCCTATTGTTCATCATACATATCAGGATGTTGAGTAGGACTTCTCCAGTTGTTTCCATATAAGCAGGGTATATATTTGAAAATAACCTGACAAAAATGTGCCAAATTCCAAAGAGCATCACACCGGGCGAGGGAGCTTCCTCTCAGAACTGAGGGAGCATGGCAGTCTTGACAAGTGACTAGAGTATGATTTTAGAAAGGATGCAGAATAAATCCATCATAAAAGTGTTAAATTAGTCCACCCCTTTGGACAGGAGGAAAGCTCAAAAAAAATTTTTAACAACGCTTAGTCTCTACCTGAATTCCTACACATGTGCCAATTATGTAATTACATATGCCTTATGTTTCCTCTTTAAAATAAGGTGTTTTTGCGTCTGAATAAAAGGTCACTGCGTACATGCTACTTTTTATTTATCCACCCACCTGTTGATGATGTTTAATATCATAGTTAAGCAATAGGGTAGGAGGTGGTCTAATGTTCGAAAAGCTTTTCAACTGGGTAGACCTAACTCCAGTCAAACCAACATAATGAATACTTAGATTCTTAAAATCTATTAGGCTTAACATGTGAGTACAAGAGAAATCAAACCATTTAGTGTGAGGTTAAGATAGTAAGTCAGAAGAGGAAATACTAGGAGAGAAAAATTGTTGAGGTGAAGAGAGCATGGCATCTCCTTGCATTCACTCGTCTTTTAATTGGAAATTTTCTTTCAGTTTAGTATATTTTGATCACACTTTTCTCCTCTCCCAACCCCTCCCAGATCCTCCATAAAACCCAACACCACACCTTTTCTCTTTCCCTCTTTAAAAAACAAATGAATGAACCAACAAAACAAAAATAAAAAACAGGAAATATCTAACAAAAATGAAGACCTAAGTATACAAACAAAAGAACAATAATCTTTGTGCATACACACACACACACACACACACACA
>JAQQSO010008375.1:0-10020 GCA_028658305.1 Pachyuromys duprasi
CTGTGAAGAATTGTGAAGGTATTTTGATGGGAATTGCACTGAATCTGTAGATTGCTTTTGGCAAAATAGCCATTTTCACTATGTTAATCCTACCAATCCATGAGTACGGGAGGTTTTTCTACCTTCTAATATCGTCTTCAATTTCTTTCTTCAGAGATTTCAAGTTTTTTTCATATAGGTCTTTCACTTGCTTGGTTAGAGTCACCCCAAGGTACTTTATGTTATTAGTGGCTATTGTGAAGGGTGTTGTTTCCCTAATTTCCTTTTCGGCCCTTTCCTCTTTAGTGTACAGGAGGGCTTTGATTTTTTGAGTTGATTTTGTATCCAGCCACTTTACTGAATGTGTTTATCAGTTGAAGGAGTTTTCTGGTTGAATTTTTGGGGTTGCTCATGTATAATAACATATCATCCGCAAATAGGGATACTTTGATATCTAACTCTCAGATTTGTATCCCCTTGATCTCCTTTAGTTGTCTTATTTCTCTAGCTAGGACTTCAAGTACTATGTTGAAGAGATATGGGGACAGTTGTCAGCCTTGCCTAGTCCCTGATTTCTGTGGGCTTGATTTAAGTTTCTCTCCATTGAGTTTGATATTGGCTATAGGCTTGCTATATATTGCCTTTACTATGATTAGGTATGTGCCTTGTATCCCTGATCTCTCCAAGACTTTGGACTTTGTTGAAAGCTTTTTTCGGCATGTAAGGAGATGATCATGTGTTTTTTTTTTTTTCCTTCAGTTGGTTTATATGGTGGATCACACTGATGGATTTCTGCATATTGAACCACCCCTGCATGCCTGGGATAAAGCCTACTTGGTCATGGAGGATGATATCTTTTATGTGTTCTTGGATTTTGGTTTGCAAGTATTTTATTGAGTATTTTTCCATCAATATTCATAAGAGAGATAGGTCTGAAATTCTCTTTTTTTGTTAGGTCTTTTTGTTTTAGGTATCAAGGTGACTGTGGCTTCATAGAATGAGTTTGGTAATGTTCCTAATATTTCTATTTTGTGGAATAGTTCAGAAAGAATTGGAGTTAGCACTTCTTTGAAGGTCTGATAGAATTCTGTACTGAATCCATCTGGCCCTGGGCTGTTTTTGGAAGGGAAACTTTTGATGACTGCTTCTATTTCCTTGGAGGATATAGAGCTTTTCAATTTTTCTACCTGATCTTGATTTGATTTAGGTACATGGAATCTATCAAGAAAATCATCCATTTCATTTAGATTTTCAAATTTTGTGGCATATAGGCTTTGGTAATAAGACCTAATGATTGTTTGGATTTTCTCAGTGTCTGTACTTGTGATTGATTTTTACAGTAAGATTTTTTTTTATATCTGTGAGTATTTGAAATAAAGTGTTAAATACCTGTTCTATTCATTATGTTAAAACTTAAAACACAATGTAAAGGAAGTTTCCCTTTCCTGAAGCACTAGTTTTGTTTTGTTAGCCTCTGGGAGAAGGACTATCACCTTGTATAGTTAAGTTCCATCTAAACTATGTATCATAAAACAGTATCTTACCCTGTGGCTTCTTCAAGCAACCTGTCATAGTTACTTTCCAACTTCTGTGAGAAAATACCATGACCAAGGCAAATTATAAAATAGTTTACTCTGTCCTTACAGTTTCATGACTTTGTCAGGAACTGGGGCAGGATATAGGTAGGCACGGTAAAACAGCAACAGCTTAGAGGTCATATCCTGATCTACCAGTACAAAATGAGGACAGAGATCTACCTAGAAATGAAATAGACTCTTTGGAAACCTCAAAGTCTACCTCCAGTGACACACCTCCTCCAATTAGACCATAACTTCTAATTTTTCCCAAACTGTTCCTTCATCTAGGGACAAAATAAAGAAACACTTTACCCTATGGAGACCAAAGTACCCCATATCTTTAGTCTATGTGTCTTCATTTCCCGTATTGCCATTTCCCAATTAAATCCCTTCCAACACTTTCTTCTTTCTTATCCCAGACATACACCTTCTATTAATCTTGCACTAAAGCTATTCACACACCCCCTCTTGTGTTCCCTTTTGATTTTACTGATTTTTGAGGTTACCGGATTATATAAGCAAATATAAAGATTTAGTACTAGGATACACAATAGAAAACATTTTGTGTCTTCCTGGGTCTGGGTTACCCAATTCTGTATGATATGAGCTCTTTCTGTTGACTTTGGTTACCTCCCATAGTTTGCTGAAGACACACTTGAGACACATGTATTAGAGGAATCAAACTGGTACTGAACCAGAAACTGGCTCCTTAAGAGTAACAAATAGTTCTACACTAATGTAACTCTTGTGAGCCATAACAGTAACATCCTAACAATACATACCCAGTGATGCAATAATGATATTATAGCTTGGGAATAACTAATAGCTGTCTATTTACTTATCTTAAGGCCTGTTTGACAGAGGGTAGCCAAATCTGGTATTTTAAAACTTTTCAAATACCAATATGAGATGATAGGCCCCAGAGGAGTTTCTAGTACTTCCAGTTTTTTAGATAAATACAACCTGAAATTGTATTCTAAGTACTCATGATTTTGTGTACATGTAAATTTAGCTACCACCCATCACCATAGGATCATCATTTTACAATAGAGTCTGCTATATAGAACTATAACTAATTAAAATATAGAGAGTATGCAACCATGGCGCGCCCAGTCCGAATTTTTGCATTCAAAACACATTTGCTACAACTAAGGCTCAGGGAACATTGTTAAAGTGTGAACAACAACTGTAAGAGACAAAAGAACAGGACACCCATTGTGAGACAATGTCTTCTAGACACGGGAGAGTTATTGTATCATTGAGAACTCAACAAAATAGTTGCCTAAATGAGATATGCAGAATGATCATACAAAGTCAAATGCCATTGTAGATTAGGAAGATTTCACAAGGCTCTACCCTTACATGAAAGTATACAAACACTCGAAAGTATATACACATTGAAAACTACTTGCTTTCAATGATAACTACATTAAGGTAGGGGACAGAGTAATGGGTTTTTTGTTCCCTTGATAATTATATTCAAGTTGTCTGTTCTAAATGCATATACACATATTCAAAATCAAATAAACTTATATGTTTGTTAATAATTATAAAAGGTCATAAACTGAAATGAGAGTCAGGAAACTGGAAGAGGTAGATGCAGCAATTGAAAGGCATAAATGATTTACTCATGTATGAAATTCTTTAAAAAATTATAATAAAAATGTAGAAAAAGAATAACACTAATATTAATTTAGTTATGGTTCCTACATGCAAGCAATAAATTATAGTTTATTACAAATTTTTATACCATATTCTTCATTATTTGTTTAAATAAAATACAAATATATTATCCTTTCAAAAACTGGTCATGTTCTATATATATGTATTGAACTATTTGTGAACATTTCTTTGCTTACATCATTTCTAAGAAAACACCTTTACCATATTTCCTAGTACTTAATTTACCCAAATCTCTCAAGTTTAGCCCTAGTGATTTTTTTTTTTACTTTTATAAGAAATAGTGCTTTTTAAATATGTGGAAGGACAATTCTACATTTTTTAAGCATAGTGAGTTTTAAACATCATTTAAAGCCTTAAATAATGTTTGGTATTGTATTAGTAAAGGTTCTGTAAAGGAACAGAACTTATAGCATAAATTAAGGTGTTTGTGTGACTTATTAGATATTATAAGTAATTACAGTTGCTTACAGGCTGTGGTTCAAGCAGTTCAACAATGGCTGTTTCCTGACAAAAAGACTAAGAATCTAGTAATTGTTAAGTCCATAAGACTGTTTTGGCAGTCCTAATCTGGTATAAGAATTTCAGGGAAGTCCTACACAGTTGCCAGTTTTCAGGATGCATTATAATTCCAAGATAATAGACAATTTGAAAATATTTTATTTATTTTTACTTTTTAGTCGTTTTACAGCCTGATTATATCCTCCCTCCTTTTTCCTCTCCCACTTTCCAGCTTGATTGCAGCCTCTCTTCACTTCTGTCCTACTGCCTCCCTCATTCTCTCATCCACTTACCCTGAGAAAACAGAAGCCCTCCCATGGGTACCAACCCACTCTGGTACATCAAGTCTTAGCAGGACTAAAGGACTCCTCACCCACTGAGACAAGGCTGCCCATCTATGGGAAAGAAATCCAAATGCTGGCAACAGAGTCAGAGACAGCCCATACTTCAATTGTAAGGTGATCCACATGAAGAACAAGCTGTTCAACTGCTACCTCAGTGTGTAGAAGGCTTAGGTTCAACCCATGCATGCTCTTTTGTTGGTCCGTGATTCCGCATGGGTCTAGGTAATTTTACTCTGTAGATATTCTTGCTCTGCCTTGACACTCTTAATCCTTCCACTATTCAACATAACACCCCAGGTTGGCCTATTGTTTAGCTGTAGGTCTTTGCATCTGTTTTTATCAGCTGCTTCAGGAAGCTTGTCAAAAGACAGTTAAGCATAGCAGAGTATCATTAACAGTCTCATTACTTGGCTGTCACTCATGAGGTAGTTCTCAAGTTGGCCAATCTTTTTCAATCTCTGCTCCAAGAGCAAATTTCATATAGAAAGGTTTGTGAGTGTGTTGACATCACCCTCCCTCCTCTGGAAGTCCTGCCTGGCTACAGAAGGTGGCCTCTTGAGGCTTCATATTCCCCTGCTGCTAGATGTTTCAATTAGAGTCACCCCCATAGACTCCCGAAAGCTTCCCTTGTCCAAGAGATGCCCTCCCCACCCCAACCCCAATTCTGCTTCTCCTGCCTAGCCTTACCCTCTTCCACTCCTGATCCTTGTCCCGTTCCTCTCCCTATCTCCCTCTCTCTCCCACTCAGTTCTTTCTCTCCAACTACTTCAGATATCTGTTTCATTTCCCTTTCTTTGTGTGAATCCAGCATCTCCCTTCAGCCCTTCTTGTGTCATGGCATCTTTGGCTATATGGATTGTAGCCTGATTATTCTGTACTTTATGGCTAATATCCACTTATAAGTGAGCATATACCACATTTACCCAAAGAAGTATATTTTATTCTACTATTATAATTAATATTATTATCAATTAATTATAATTTATTCACTTTGTGTCCTGCTGTATCCCCCTCCCTCATCGCTTCCCCCTCTTCCTAGTCCCCTCCCTGCCATGTCCGTACCCTAGTCCACTGATGGGGCAGGCCCTCCTCCCCTATTATCTGTCCCAAGCCTATAAGGTCTCATTAGGACTGTCTGGATCCTCTTTCTCTGTGGCCTAGTAATCCCACCCAACCAGAGGGAAGTGATTAAAGAGCAGGTAATAGAGTTATGCCAGAGGTTGCCCTTACACCCATCTAAGCAGATGTTGAGACTCATAGCCAAACTTTGGGCAGAGTTCAGGGAATCTTATGGAGGAAAGACCTGGAGGGGAAAGGAGCTCCACCAGGAGACCAACATAGCCAAAATCATCTGGGCCTAGGGAAGACTCTACAGCCTGGTGAATCAACCAAGGACCATGTAGAGTGGGGACCAAGACCTCCTGGTCAGAAGTACCTATGGGCTGCTCAGAAGTATATTTTAATACCAGCAAAGGAACAGCCCAGGAAGAGGACTTGCCAGTGAGAGTTAGTAGAAACAGGGAAAAAGTAAAATCTCCTTCTTCCAAGACTTTTTATGTGGGCTTAAACCAGAAGACATGTCCCAGATTTCAGATGGGTTTTCTGACCTCAAAAGATCTGAATTAATGTTGATCTTTCATGTAGACAACTCCAACAAGGAAGAAAGTCTCACAGTTGTGCCCAGGTGCTTGTACGTTAATTAACTGCAGATATAGTCATCCATCTTGACAACCAAGATTAACAAGGACAGAAACATATTCAAATATGTACTAAAGTTAATATGCATTCAATTAATGAGTATAGAATAGACTGAAATTACAAGTTATATATATATATATATTAATGTGTAATTCAATCCTATTTTTAGTTATGTCCTATTTTATATCATATTCGTATTATATTTTGATTAGTGCTACATATTCATTTCTGGAGCGACTTATAGAAAGGTCCTATTTCAGAATATTTCTTTCATAATTTAAATTTATATATGAGAACAACTAGAAATATATAGCTTTCATTTCACTGTGAGGGTTCCTGAGATTAACCTCAGGTCATCAGGCTTAATGATGAGTATCTATATCCATTGTCCTCTCCCTGGACCAAGATAAGTCAATATATAGAATATTAATTGTATTTTATTAAAAATTTTAGGGACTAACAATACCTATTCCTTATTTTTTATATAAACAAAATCTGTGGAATCTAGTAATTTCAGTTTACACTAAAACTTTCATCATATTATCCACAGGATAATGAAGTTTCCTCTGCTTCTGGCTCTGTAACTAGAAAGTTCTGTTATCCTCTTATTAGAGTCTCTATTCAATACTTACCATTCTCTTTCACTGTTCTAGTTTATTTTTTATTTAGGCAAGTTTTCTTTGTGTAGCCTTGGCTGTCTTGGATTCACTTTGTAGACTAAGCAGGCCCTGAAGCTCACAAAGATCAGCCTGCCTCTGACTCCCAGGGTACTGGGAATACAAGGATATGCCACCATGCCCAGTTTAAGGCTAAATATATATTTAAAATTTTAAAAATTTTTAATTAAATTCTTTATTAATTATACTTTATTCACCTTATATACCCCTGTAGTTCCCTCAATCTTCCCTCCCATTTCCTCCATTCCTCCCCTTGCTGCACCTGTGTCCTTCCCCAAGTCCACTGATAGGGGAGGTCTTCTTTTCCTTCCTCCTGATCCTAGTCTATTAGGTCTCATCAGGAGTGACTGCATTGTCTTCCTCTGTGGCCTGGTAAGGCAGCTCCCCCTGCAGAGGGAGGTGATCAAAGAGCAGGCCAATCAGTTTCTGTCAGACAGTCCCTGTCCCCATTACTATGGAGCCCAATTGAATACCGAAAGGCCATGGGGTACCTCTGTGCAGGGATTCCATGCCATCTCCATGAGTGGTCCTTGGCTGGAGTTTCAGTTTCAGAAAAGACCCCTGTGCCCAGACTTTTTGGATCTGTTGCTGTCCTTGTGGGATTTTGATCTTGGCCATTCTGATGGGTGTAAGGTGAAATCTCAGGTTCGTTTTGATTTGCATTTCCCTGATGAATAAGGATGTTGAGCATTTCTTTAAGTGTTCCTATTCCATTTGATATTCCTCTATTGAGAATTCTCTGGTGAGCTCTGTACCCCATATTTTAATTGGATTACTTGATTTGTTGCTGTTTACCTTTTTGAGTTCTTTATATATGTTGGATATTAGTCCTTCATCAGACATAGGGTTGGTAAAGATCCTTTCGCTATCTATAGGCAATCGTTTTGTTCTGAGAACAGTGTCCTTTGATTTACAGAAGCTTTTCAGTTTCATGAGGTCCTGTTTAATGATTGTTGCTCTTAGAGCCTGTGCTGCTGGTGTTCTGTTCAGGAAGTTGTCTCCTGTGCCAATGAGTTCAAGACTCTTCCCCACTTTTTCTTCTAATAGGTTTAGTGTGTCTGGTTTTATATTGAGGTCTTTGATCCACTTGGACTTTAGTTTTGTGCAGGGTGATAAGTATGGATCTATTTACATTTTTCTACATGTAGACATACAGTTAGACCAGCACCATTTGTTGAAGATGCTATCTTTTTTCCATGGAATAGTTTTGGCATCTTGGTAAAAAATCAGGTGTCCATAGTGTGTGGATTTATTTTAGGGTCTTCTATTCAATTCCATTGATCCACCAGTCTGTTTCTATGCCAGTAAGATGCAGTTTTTAGTGTTGTTGCTCTATAGTACAGCTTGAGATCAGGGATGGAGATACCTCTAGAAGATCTTTTACTGTAGAGAGTTGTTTTAGCAATTCTGGGTTTCTTGTTGTTCCATATGAAGTTGAGAATTTTTTTTCAAGGTCTGTAAAGAATTCTGTCGGTAATTTGATGGGAATTGCATTGAATCTACAGATTGCTTTCAATAAGATGGCTATTTTTACTATATTAATCCTGCCAAGCCATGACCATGAGATATCTTTCCATCTTCTGATATCGTCTTCTAATTCTTTCTTCAGAGACTGGAATTTTTTTTTTCATACAAGTCTTTGACTTGCTTGGTTAGGTTCACACCAATTTATTTTATAACCCTTGTGGCTATTGTGAAGGGTGCTGTTACCCTAAATTTTTTCTCAGTTCTTTTTTCTTTTGTACACAGGAGGTCTACTGATTTTTTTGAGTTAATTTTGTATCCAGCCACTTTGCTGAAGGTGTTAATCAGCTATAAGTTCCCTGGTAGAATTTTTGGGGTCACTCAGATATACTATCATATCATCTTCAAATAGTGATAGTTTGACTTCTTCCTTTCCAATTTGTATCCACTTGATCTCTTTTAATTGTCTTATTGCTCTAGCAAGGACTTCAAGAACTATGTTGAAGAGATATGGAGAGAGTGGGCAGCCTTGCCTTGTCCCTGATTTCAGTGGGATTGATTTAAGTTTCCCTTCATTGAGTTTGATATTGCCTACAGGCTTGCCTTATATTGCATTTACTATGTTCATGCTTGTATCTTGTATCCCTGATCTCTCCAAGACTTTAAACATGAATGGGTGTTGGATTTTGTCAAATGCTTTTTCAGCATCTAAGGAGATGATCATGTGTTTTTTCTCCTTCAGTTTGTTTACATGGTGGAACACATTGATGCATTTCAATATATTTAAATCCATGAATGCATACCTTGGATGAAGCCTACTTGGTCTTAGTGGATGATATCTATTTTTTGTAATTTATTTATTTATTTATTTAATTTTTTTAATTAAATTTTTATTTTTATATGAATTACAGTTTATTCACTTTGTATCCCAGCAGAAGCCCCCTTCCTCATTCCCTCCTGCTCCCACCCCCCTTCCTCATCTCCTCCCTGCCCCTTTCCAAGTCCACTGATAGGGAGGTCCCCCTCCCCTTCCATCTGACCCTAGCCTAGCAGGTCTCTTCAGGACTGGCTGCATTGTCCTCCTCTGTAGCCTAGTTAATGCTGCCCCCTCCCACTCTAGGAACCCACTTGGATACCTAACTGCCATGGGCTACATCTGAGCAGGGGTTCTAGGTTATATCCATGAATGGTTCGTGGTTGGAGTATCAGTCTCAGAAAAGACCCCGGTGCCCAGATTTTTTGGTTCTGTTGCCCTCCTTATGGAACTCCTGTCCCCTCCAGGTCTTTCTATCTCACCCTTCTTTCATAACATTCCCTGCACTCTGCCCAAAGTTTGGTTATGATTCTCAGCATCTGCTTTGATACACTGCTGGATTGAGTCTTTCAGAGGCCCTCTGTGGTAGGCTCCTGTCCTCTTTCCTGTTTTCTCCTTCCCTCTCTTATTCTTTTTTTTTTATTTTTTGTTATCAATCACAGGTTAGGTACTTTGCATCCCATGCGCAGCCCGCCCACTCCCTCCCACCCGTCCCAACCCTCCCTCATCTCCTCCCTGCCCAATTTATTTTTATATCAATCACAGGTTATGTACTTTGCATCCCAGGCGTAACCCCCTCCCTCATTCCCTCCCACACTCCCCAACCCTCCCTCATCTCCTCCCTGCCCCTCCAAGTCCACCAATGGGTGAGGACCTCCTCCCCTTCCATCCTACCCAGCTCATCCTGTCCCCGCAGGGCTGGCTGCAATGTCCTCCACTGGGATCTAGCCAGTCTGTCACTCCCAGGCTTGTATGGGGGAGGGTCAAAGAGTCAGCCAACAAGTTCAAGACTGAAACAGTCCCTGTTTCCCTCACTAGGGTCTTTAGTCCTACACCGAGCTATCCTGGGTCCCATCTGCACAGGGGTTCCAGGACACATCCGCACGTGGTCCTTGGTTGTACAAACCGTCTCATACAAGACCCCTGTGCTCTGCTCAGTTTAGTCATTGTGGAGCTCATGTTCTCTCCAAGTTTCCCGAACCTCCTCCATTTCTGTCATCACTTCTTGCCCTCTGCCAAAGGCTTGACCACGAGTCTTAATATCTGCTCTGATACATCGCTACATT
>JAQQSO010008376.1:0-10020 GCA_028658305.1 Pachyuromys duprasi
TTGTGCAAGGTGATAAATATGGATCTATTTTCATTTTTCTGCATACAGATATCCAGTTGGACCAGCACCATTTGTTGAAGATGCTGTCTTTTTTCCATTGAATGGTTTTGGCTTCTTTGTCAAAAATCAAGTTTCCATAGGTGTGTGGGTTCATTTCTGGGTCTTCTATTCGGTCCCATTGATCCACTATTCTGTTTCTATGCCATACCATGCAGTTTTTATTACTATTGCTCTGTAGTACAGCTTGAGGTCAGGGATGGAGATACCTCCAGATGATTTGTTGTTGTAGAGGATTGTTTTGGAGATACTGGGTTTTTTGTTTCCCCATATGAAGTTGAGTATTATTCTTTCAAGGTCTGTGAAGAATTGTGAAGGTATTTTGATGGGGATTGCATTGACTCTGTAGATTGCTTTCTGTTGTAAAATGTAGGCGAATCTCACAGATGTTTGATAGTAGGCTGCCATGTTGTAAGAAGTGGCTAATTAAACCATCTTATTCATAAGACTCGATTCGGATTAAGTCATTACAATTTTTCAATGTTGTGTTCAAATTTGGATACTTCTGTATATTTACAAATTATTTTGGAGTGAGGTACAGATAAATCAGCAAATGAGAAAAATATTTCCTTCAGATAAGTTTAGAAAGGAAGCCAGTAGCCCGGCAGTCTTTGCACAAACTTTTAATTCCAGCAATGGGAAGGCAGAAACAGGCCTGAGTTCAAAGCCAGCCTGGTCTACATACAGAGTTCAGGGCATTCCGGGATAAAAAGGTAAATCATGTTTCAAAGGAAAAAGAAAGATAAAGAAATGAAAAGAAGGAATGAAGGAAGTACTGGAGTCATAGTTCTCTTTGCTAAACTAAGTATTGATAATGAGTATTAGCATTGTTTTTTTGAGGTACCCAGGATGTCCAGCCAAAGCCATTTGACTCCATTTGTTTCCAACCCAGAAACATAAGCTATTTGAAGGAAATTTGGCTCAATCAAACCAAGATTATTTCTCTGTGTAGACTCTTGAAGGGATAGAAAGTAGACACATGTTGGTTAAGGTAGCCAAGTCTCAAATACTCATGTGAGCTTCACTTATGCCTCAAGGTTTCTTTCGATAAGCTCAGGCAGGAGTTGTGTCTTTGGGAAGCCAACAGGTTTCCATGAAGGGTTTTCCTACTACTCAACTGATGTTATTTAGGATTGATATGAAAATGACTGCTCAAGTCTGCGAATGATTATTGGGTTAGATTTTTGTCAGATGTGAAGAACCACCAAAATTCTACTGAAATCATCGCAGCATTCCATGGTTTGGGGTCTCAAACCGAAGAAAAAGGGGAAGAGGAGCAAACGATAAGCTTTCCTTGCTTCCTACTGTGTGATTTTCGGCGCCAGGAGACCAGCTGCTTTGAACTCCTGCCACCAATTCTTTCACAGCATAATGGCCAATACCCTTGAGTTGTGAGGCAACATAAAGCATTATTCTTGATAGGTAGTTTGGAGCAGAATTAAGAGAAATAACTAACACTATTTGCAATGTAACAAGGGGTGGAACAGGGGAAATTTAATGTCAGATATCAAACAAAAGCATTTCCTGGAGAAGGTGTGAAGTAGGGTGTATTATATTTGATAGACAAGAAGGAGGTATATTACTAACATGTTTGCAGTGGAAGGCCAGCCTGTGGAGTTGAAGGAGTTGGATCACACTTTACAGTGTATTTTTCTCTACAACATGGAAGATGCCTGTGGCCTTGACCAAGGTACCAATCTGGGCTGAAGTCTCCAGGAGAATTGCAGATGGTGGACACAGAAGGTCATCAATCCTCTGTATTTTCATCAGGAAAATTGTACCAGGAATTATCAACAACTCTAAACCTATGCTTCTTTTTCTTTATGATCATACAAAAAAAAATGAAGTGTATTTGCCATAGACAGAACTGAATCACAACTTGACTCACATTGTGTGCCGTCTCTTTTTCTCTGGGGTCCAATAATAGTAATTCTGTTTTCTTCCTTCAGGAAAATGGAGCCAGATTTCTCACAGGCCTTCCAGGAAGAGCTCACCTGCTTCATCTGTTTGGGATGCCTAACAGACCCAGTCACCCTAAGCTGTGGCCACAGCTTCTGTCAGGCCTGCCTCTGCCTTTCCTGGGAAGACCTGCAAGTTCCTGTCCACTGCCCCACATGTAGACATCCTTCCCAGCAGAAGAACTTCAGAACCAACATTGTTCTGAAGAATCTGGTGTCCATTGCCAGACAGGAAAGCCTCATGAAGTGCCTGAGCTCTGAGGAGCACAAGTGTGTGACCCACAAGGAGGCAAAGAGGATGTTCTGTGAGGAGAGCAGGGTCCTTCTCTGTCAACTGTGCTCTGACTCCCAGGAGCACAAGGGTCACAGACACTGTCCCATTGAAGCAGCTGCAGAGGGGCAAATGGTAAGTGATGTTTCTGAGAGAACAGGACAGCTGGAGAGAGGGGGCTTAGAGCACAGGAAGATGCCTATCCTGGTGATGTGGAAGCAATTGCATTCGGAATGGAGACTTTTTTAAAACAGCTAATGTAGAAAGGGTGACCACAAATGTAAACACAGTTTCAGAAAATAATAATGTAAAGATAATTTCTATTTTATGATTCACTATGCTCAGGTCACTGGAAAATGACATAATAAACTCATATCTTTAAAAACTGTCCATAACTAGAGACAAATTGAGAAGAAAAAAAATATTGGAATTAGCTAGAGAGAAGGATCTGGGAATCCAAACCAGATGCATGTTACCCAGTGAGGAGTATAAATCACTTAAAGGGTTATGTTGTATTTTTTGTTTCTATTTTCTGAAATCTAATATTCACTGTCAACAGACACACACACATACACACACACACACACACACACACACACACACACAAATAAAGGGCACTGTGATCCTTCCATTCTCCCTACAGTAGTGTGTTCATTGCCTAAGAGTCCATCAGTACTATTTATTTACCTAAAGTGGATATTTATTACTTTTTACAGGATAGATTTCTCGAGCAAATGGTATCTTTATGGAAGAAGATTGAAAAAAATCAGGAAAATCTACAGGCACAGAACAGAATGATAACCCAGTGGTCGGTGGGTATGAGACTGATGGTGAAAATCAGCTTGAAAATAGGTTGAGGCAACCTCCTGCAAACCTGCTCATTTACACTTTGAGAATAAGGCATGGGTACTGATACTAGGGTAACGTTTTCTGCAGGCCTCTAATTCTCAGTGTAATGTACAACTCTGTGCTCAGACAACATGGCCAGGCTGTGGCAGAGAAGGTTGAGACTAATGAGTGAGTTGCTGCCAGTTCAGTACAGTGCCTTTGACTCTATGGCTGTATCATGATATTTAATTACTATGTGCAGAATTTCATATTTGTATGAACAGATGAATTGCCAAATAATATCTTTCTTCAGGTGGCTCAGGATCTCATTAATTTGATAAGAAGTTGAGAGGATAAAATGTTCTCTGTATATGTGATATAAAGTCTCCCATTTTCTTCAGAAATATGTGACTTTTCAGAAAGAAATGATGAGGATAGAGTATAGGAAACTACATCCTGTCCTCTATGAAGAAGAAAAGCAGCACATAGAGTGTATGACAAATGAAGGCCAAACTATGTTAGAGAAACTGAGGAAAAGTGAAGCCTTGATGGTCCAAAAGAAGAATCAACTAATAGAAATGTATCGGGAGCTGATGGCAATGTCCCAGCAGTCATATGTGGTACTGCTCCAGGTGAGCATGGAAGAGTGCATGAAAGGGCTTTTTTTATCTGAGGTTCCCACTGTGACTGTTACATCTAAGATAGCTGTCTACATTCCCTGCACTTATGTTAAGTGGACTTCCTTTTTAAGGATGATCGGGAGACACAGGTTTCCACCATAACCTTAAAAGAGCAAGCTTTTGATAGTGTGTGTCAGTAGATTTCCTATTAAACATCACATCAAATTTTGCTTTTGTAGCTCGCTTCTCTGAAATCCCAAATGCAGGTATTTCTGTCAACGAACATTCCATTGTGCCTCTACTTGAACATTTTGCCTCTACTTATACACAGTTTACCTAATTTCTTCTTTTTAAAGCTATTTTTTTTAGGGTACTTTGGGAAATTGTGGTTTTGATATATGGTCTTCTTTTGTTGTGCATGTGGCTTGAAACTCACAGTAATCATAAGGCCTCAAAACTCTAAATTCTGGAATTATAGCCATGAGGTACCAGTCAGGGATGAAGTCACAGTTTTGAAGTATTCTCCATTAAAAGTATTCCTATCCTTTATAGAGAGCCTCAAGGAAAGTCCCCTTTGCAAAGCAAAGTACAATCACTATGCATTTGCTTTTTAAATGTTACATTCACAGTCCGATTTCATCAAGATTTCTCCTCTGCTAATCTTCCTAGTTGGCATTACCCTGAAACAGGAAAATAAGTTTTCAAGGTGGATCAGTTTGATGATGAATGACATTTATCTGAACTTTATAATCAAACACTGTATGCCATTTCTTCAGAAATCTAAACTGTTCTTGTTGTCTTTGCAGGATTTGGAAGACATGTTCAGAAGGTGAGTACAGTCATCAGTGCAAGCCATGATCCTTGAACTATGCTATAAAATTGACCAAGCTGCCTTAGCAAACTAAAAATATACTTTAGAGAGGAATACTCAATTGCTTGTATATGGTGTTTGAGATTGGTTTCATGTATATGACACCTGTTCTTTACCAGAAAGCGCATGTACTACATAATACTGAAGCAGTGTGGGCAAGTGGACTTGGTGAAAAAAGTATCTATTTTTGAAATCATAAACCTTGAGGCCCATCAGCAGCATTTTCTGGTAGTAGAAGAAATGGCAGGATGCATGGACAAACAAATTGGTAGCAGTAGGAGCTCTAAAAAGTATCTAGGAGGAAACTACCCTGTCTCCTGATCTTGGGGTCACTATGATATCAGAAAATGCTTATATGAAAGATTTTCAGTCAACTGTTTACTTGTAATAATCTGATTTGTTTTCTTTATGTGTGTGCATGCATGCATGTGTGCCATTGTACATGTGTGGAGGTCAGAGAACAACTTTCAGGAGTCAGTCCTTTCCTTCCATCATGGGTTACAGGGACTGAACTCAAGTTGTCAGGCTTGTGTGGGAAGGGATTTAACCCCTGAGTCAAGTCCTGTCTGGGCTTGGAGTGGGAATTTCTCCTAATCACTGTGATGGTGTCTCTAGCACCAGACAGATCAATGTATTCCTCTCCTTGCAGGAGTGAGTCAGTGCAGCTGTGCATGCCCCAGGTGATGAAACCAGAGCTCAGTGCCCTGCCCATCACTGGACTGATTGAGAGGTGCAAGTGCTTCCAAGGTGAGTGTCAGCACTGCTGAAATGACCAGAGGTGCCCTTCAACAATGCGATAAGCATTGTACTTATGAAGGATGTGTCAATGGAAGTCACATTTCTAATTCTGTTTAGTCACATGGTCATTTAACAAACAACAAATATAAATGACATGAATATTAGGTTGTATGTGATCCAGGAAGAAAATATAGTAATAGTTGTTCCTTGAGACATAAGGAACGATAATTAATTCAGGACAATCTAAATCATTCTAAGTGTTGGAGTTATTTGATTGTTTTCCCTTAATCATCATAGCAGTTGCATTTTTTTAAAGTGCGTTACACTTCTTAGTTTAAAAATATATGAAATATAGTGGTGTATACGTGTAATCCCAACATTAAAATGTGGAGCCATGAGATCTGCCCATGAGTTTGAAGCTAGCCTGTTTGAAATAGGGAGTTCCACGCCAGTCTAAAATATATAGCAAGACTCTGTATCAAAAAAGAACTAAATAAACATAAAATAACTATATATACAAAGATATATATCATGAGAAATAAAAATAAAACAACTAGATAGGTGAAGAGGCAGGGTCTTAATTCCCCAATTAGATCTAAATGTGAATTGTAACTTCATGTGGAAAGAGTATCAGAGAAGGACGAGGTTAAAGCCAGACAATTACAACCAGGGAACCACTTGTAATGCACAGTTAGTCTTTACTTGAGTATAAACATGAGTGCTTACATGCAAATAAAAATACCGTTATCACTGCTTCTATTTTAGAAATAACTTTTAATGGAAACCCGTAAGGTAAGGGCAGTCTTTGCTCCAGACTGAGCCGCAATGCTCATGTCTTCCATTTGCCAGGTGTAATGAAAAGCCACCTCTAAAGCAGTAATAATTTTTTCATCAAGCTCCCATTCTGTTTCCTGTGGAATTTCTTGGCTTTGAAGTATTGGAGCCACATTTAACCCTGTAGCCTCAGCCTTCTCTTGTAATTCAGGCAATCCCCAGGTACCTCTCTCACCTAACAAGTGTAAACAGTCATTTCAACTAAATTGTTGTCTCTTGCCTCTTCTCACAGTGAAGATATTCCTTGAAAATGCAATCTTACTCCCTAACAAGATGAACCTATTTTATGTGATGAAAAGTTTCACCTTTAGACATCACCAACAGGAGACATCTATGGAATCTACTGGACACTATTTTGCTTCCTGTGGATCACAGAGCTTCTTCTCTAGGAAATATTACTGGGAGATGGATTTAATGGACTCTCCAGAGTGGGCTATCGGGGTCTGTGATGATGACTATTTAACAAACAGAAGGGAGTACACTGAACCTGAGGGTGTATTTCTCCTTGTGTGTGTGAAGCAGGGTGATCAGTACAGTCTCCTCACCACCTGTCCATTAATTCGCCACTATATAGAGAAGCCAGTGGGCCGGGTTGGTGTGTTTCTTGATTGTGAGGGTGGATGTGTGAGTTTCCTGAATGTTGCCAAGAGTTCCCTCATGTTCAGTTACCGTCCTGGCACCTTCAATTACCCTGTCAGGCCTTTCTTCTCCTTTGGCTGCACATGTTCATAGGAAGCTGTAATCCAGTACTTTAGTGCTGTTTAAGTACTTCCTAATATAATGTTACTTCTTTTTTGCCAATAAACATTAAAATACTATTAAATATAAAATATGGTTAACTATGTTTTCTTTTCTTTGTGGTCCTCATAGTCCACCCAGAACACCTTTTTAAGCAGGTTTCTCTTGTTTCATTGTTTATTAGTTTTTGCATACATGTCAGAATTACTAAGTAGGAGTGAATCTCAAGTTGAGAACTAAAGCCCTTTTTCAATATGCTCAGGACCCTAAGTTTGATTTAGAATCATAAAAAACATTATTTAGATGTAGGATTCTATCTTAATGGTTTCAAGCATCGAATTGTAGTGTGCTGACTAAGTTTATTTTAAATTAACACAAGGAATTTTTTTGAGACAGATTTTATGTGGAGGGAGGGATAGTTGGCTGTGGGTGGGTTGATGTGTGTATGTAGCCTTGCCTTCCCAGGAACTAGCTCTGGAGACCAGGCTGTCTTCAAACTCACTGAAATCTGACTACACATCACTTTTAAATGTTCAGTGCAATGAATCATTGGTCTGGGTCAATATCTCTGGCTTTCTGATTCATCAATATTGGATCCTCATTAGGACTCCTTTCAGTCATACTATTGTTGCCCTGTGTTAGAGAAATCCTGCAGCTTTGCATGAGCAGGAGTGGCCAACCTCTTCATATGACCCAGTCCTTCACAGATGATACAGATGTTGGGATGAGCCAACTCTGAACCCTGGATCTGAGCCTGGGTCATAGAAGACCTGGTTGGCCCACTGACTCTCCCTAATCACCATCACCAGGGTGAGCCCTCCAGCACTTCTACGGAGAGGCCTCCCAGTGCTGCCATGGGCAGGTGGCAAGGTCAGCTTTCCTGATCTCAGGCCCTAACCCTGGGCAGCTCATCCACATCCATGCCTCCAAAGTCAGCCCCACTATGCTACCCAGTAAAGGCACTGGGCTCACTCTCTCAAGTGCTGCATTCTGTGAGGGGCTGGGATAGCTCTCTTGCTTTCCAACTCTGGGACTGGCTCACCAGGGCCTTCCCCATCAGGGCCAGTCCTACTGTGTTGCCAGGAGAGGTACAGGATTCACTCTTCCAAGTGCTTTAACCAGTAGGGGACAGGGCTAACTCTTACTGTTAGAGGTAGTTTTTGTGCTGTGTGTATTCAAAAGCTGATTTCTATACCCAGAGATCTGGTTTTTGCACTGTAGTTTCTATGAAACATCTCCTACCTAAATGTTGTGAAAACATTGTTCTTAATAACCTTCTAATTGTTTAATAAAGAGCTGAACAGCCAATAGCAGGGAAGGAAAGGCTAAGGAGGGACTTCTGATCTCAGTCATGGGGTCCTGGGTTGGGGGAGGCATCCTCATAAAAGGGTTGCCATGAGGACACAGATGAGCAAGGAGGTACAAGAGAGAGACTAATATGGCAGGCAATGAGCCACAAAGATGGAAAGTACGCCAGTGTTAGAATAGCTCAGTATATGTTCAGCTATAGTCCCTGAAGCTTATAATGATAAATAAAAGTTTGCATGTCATTATTCAGGAGCTAGGGTAGGCATATCAACCACTTTTGACATCAGTCTGGTGCATTCTCAGACAATTAGGAATAGTGTTTCCTCAATATCCAGCTATACCACTCCTAGGCATATATCTAAAAGGTGCTCTAGTATACAATAAGGACAGATGCTCAACCATGTTCATAGCAATTTTATCCATAAGATCCAGAACCTGGAAACAACCCAGATGTCCCTCAATTGAGGAACGCATACAGAAATTTTGGTACATTTACACAGTGGAATAATACTCAGCAATTGAAAACAAGAAAATCATGAAATTTGCAGGAAAATGGTAGGGACAAGAAAAAAATCATCCTGAGTGACGTATCCCAGAAGCAGAAAGACACACATGGTATATACTCACTCATAAGTGGATAATAGACATATAATATAGGATAATCATACTAAAATCTGTACACCTAAAGAAGCTAAGCAAGAAGGAGGACCCTCGGTAAGATGCTCAATCCTTATTAAGAAAGGAAAACTGGTTTTACTTTGGAAGATGAAGAAAATATGGATTAAGACAGAAGCCTACCCCAGAGGGCCTCTAAAAGACTCTCCCCAGTAGGGTATTAAAACAGATGCTTTGACTCATAACCAACTTTTGGTCAGAGTCCAGGAAATCTTATAAAAGAAGGGGGAGATAGAATGACCTGGAGGGGACTGGAGCTCCACAAGGAGAGCAACAGAACCAAAATAATCTGGGCCCATGGGTCTTTTTTGAGACTGATAGATACTCCAACCAAGGACCATTCATGGAAATAGCCTAGAAACCCCTGCACAGATATAGCCCCTCACAGCTCAGTGTGCAAGTGTGTTCTCTAGTAAGGGGAACAGGGGCTGTTTCTGACATGAACTCAGTGGCTGGCTCTTTGTTCACCTCTCCCTGACGGGAGTGGGCAACTTTACCAGGCCATAGAGGAAACAGTGCAGACAGTCCTAATGAGACCTGATAGACTAGGGTCAGATGGAAGGGGATGAGGACCTCCCCTATCTGTGGACTGGGGGAGGGACATAGAAGTAGAAAAGGGAGGGTGTGAGGGCCTGGGAGGGGACTACAGCTGGGATACAAAGTGAATAAACTGTATTAAGATTTTTTTTTACCCTCTACCAAAGGCTTGATCGCGAGTCTTAATATCTGCTCTGGTACATCTTTACGTTGACCCCCCCAGAGGTCCTCCTTGGCATACTCCTGTCCTGTTGCTTGTATTCTCCTCCACTCAATGTCCATCCCATTTGTTCATCCAAACCAGCATTGATAATATCCACCTGGGTCCTCCTTCCTGTATATCCTCCCTCGGAGTATAGATTTCAGCATGACCTGCCTATCTTATAGGTCTATATAAGTGAGTATATACCATATGTTTCTTTCTGCTTTTGAGAAACCTCACTTAGGATGATCGTTTCCAGGTCCCACCATTTGCCTTCAAATTTCATGATTTTCTCCTTTTTAATTGCTGAGTAGTATTCCATTGTGTAAAAGTACCACAATTTCTGTATCCATTCCTCAACTGAGGGACATCTGGGTTGTTTC
>JAQQSO010008377.1:0-10020 GCA_028658305.1 Pachyuromys duprasi
GTATCAGAGCAGATATTAAGACTCGCGATCAAGACTTTGGCAGAGGGCGAGAAGTAATGATAGATCTGGGGGAGGTTGGTGAGACTTGGGGAGAACAAGAGCTCCACAATGACCAAACTGAGCAGGGCACAGGGATCTTGTATGAGATGGTTACTACAATCAAGGACCATGTGTGGATGTGGCCTGGAACCCCTGCTCAAATGGGGCCCATGATAGCTTGGTGTCGGACTGAAGACCCTAGTGAGGGAAACAGGGACTGTTTCAGTCATGAACTTGATGGCTGAGTCTTTGACCCTCCCCCATATAAGCCTGGGAGTGACAGACTGGCTAGATCCCAGGGGAGGTCATTGCAGCCAGCCCTGAGGAGACAGGATGAGCTGGAGTTGGATGGAAGGGGAGGAGGTCCTCCCCTGTTGGTGGACTTGGAGGTGGGGGAAGAGGTGATGAGGGAGGGAGTGGGAGGGAGGGAGGTAATGAGGGAGGAGGCTATGCCTGGGATGCAAAGTACCTAACCTGTGATTGATATAAAAATAAAAAATAATTAAATTTAAAAAAAAGAACAATGTGCATGGAGGACAGTCATCAGAGCTCAGTGCTGAGCTAAGAACTAAGAGATTCACTGAAATATACTTCATTACACAGCATAAAACCACTTTAAGAGAAGAAGTAGGCTACACTTGGGACTCTGGTACTTCATTTTAGAAACTGTTCTAGAAAAAAGATACTGAAATGCCAAATTTCCTTTGATTTCTTTTCACTGAATTCCAAATCTGAGTTGTTGATATAATATTCTTGTGGAATGTTGATTTCTCTGCCCTGCTATCTGGTTTCAATTCAGATATTGCAACTTGATGTTTATTCTAAGCATCACCAGTTTCAAGTTTGTGTAAACATGATGCCACTTGTTCTCTGTATTGCCAAAAAATGCTAAGAAATGGAGAGAATAGGGTTGGGACATCCTGGTCTAGAGGGGACGAGAAAGTAGTAAGTGGGAGGAGGGTTCAAGGAAGAGAGATCTCAGTGGAGAGGATCTAGAAATGCCAGGAATGAAGAATGCGACCTAAGATATGACTAAAAAGCAAGTATAATGTGGAAAATCTGAATGGGAGGAAGGTATGCTGGCTTGGAGGTTTAGGATGGAGTAATATTGCCCAGCATTATGCTCTACGTTAAATGAATCCTGTGTGGTGATTTGTATAGCCAGCTGGTTTAGGAATAACCTCTGTTTAACTAAAAGATATATCAATAATAAATATTAATAATCAGCTACACCGAGCTTATTTCGTTTCTTAGAATTAAAGATTCTTGGGGCTAGATGAATTGCTTAGGGATAGAGTAACTGGCTAGTATGGGCAATGTTCTGGGTTCAGGCCCCAGAATTAACTAGCTAGTTAAATAAATACAAATAAATAATAAATTAAATAATAACAAACAAACAAATAAATAAATCCTCAGGAACAAAGTTGGTTGACATCTTATTATCCTTTACTTGATCTATTGTTTGAGTAAATCAAAAAACAAGACAAAACCTTACTTCAAAATCATATCAAATTTCATTAGTCTATTCTTACATGTCATAGTCATTTAGCTTCATTTTTTTTGTTTGATAGTTTTTTATCTTTCATTTTTTCTGCTGATTCACTTCTTAACTTTGTCCCAGGCTAAGCAAGCACTCTAATATACATTCCTAGACTGTATTCAGACATCTTCTAAAAGTTTTGTGGGTGTGCCCTCAACTTTGTTCTTATAGTCTTAGAAACTGAAGGTTGCACTATTGAATTTTACCTAGAACACCCATATTTTTGGAGTCTTCAGTTGGTGGTGGCTATGACTGACTAGGGTTGAAATTAAGAAGACTAATATCCTATAACACTGATAGCTCTGGTAGCATCACCTGCTTTCTGATACAAGTTTTGGTTGCTTTGAAAATTTAATTCATATACATATATCATTAATGCTACTAACTTAATGATACTTTAAAGTGACCCTGGTTGTTTTGCTGAACTTTCACTAAAATATTATCCATGTGAGAGGTCTATTTGATGAAAAAGTGATTAAAACACTGGAATAGTATTTTCTGGTCTTGCATGTCCAAGTGCAAGACCACTTGTTTTAATTCTGTTGACTTCCATTTCTTTCTAGAACTCTCTACTTATATTTCTGTCTGGAGTTATTTTATGTCTTGAAGCATTCTCAGGATGCCAAGTTATCTTTTTGAATGTCTTACCGATTCTTTCTCATATGTACATATATATGTACATATTTTGAAGAACATATATATAGCTGTATATACATATGTATATACATCTATATACATATCTATCTGTCTATCTATCTATCTATCTATCTATCTATCTATCTATCTATCTATCTATCTATCTATCTATCTATCTATCTATATGTGTGTTCTTCAATGTATACTTTCCTGTTTAAAATTTCCCTCCCTTCGCTTGTGGAAGTATCAGAATTAGTAACATCATTTCTGGTTGCAGTCTCTCTTCTACCTCTTCTTTATGTTTTCCTTTTTCCATTTCATTTGCCCTCTGGAAAACTCGGAGATAAGCCAATCATAAAATATATCCTGTTGATGTTAGTCTAGTCAGTTTAGTCTGAATAAACAGTAGGTAATTTTAAAAACTACATGGAAAGTCAATGGTTATCTACTTAAAAATGTTTATTTTTCATTTTTACAGTTGTCAAAATTGTAGCTAAGGTGGAAGTAAAATAATTAACTATGAATTCAAATAGAGGTCATTATTTCTAGATCACAAGATAAAGCAGAACAGTAATACAGGAAGGTGATATGTACCTTTGGCATGCATCCAAAGTGTTGTAAATTATGTTAAGAAGTTAAATGTGGTCATGACAAACTGGAGCACTGTTAAAAATTACACTAATTTTATTCAATTTTAAAATTAACTATGTTTTCTTTGTCTTATCACTATGGAAATACAATGGTAAACATTTCTGAATATATAAGTTGTTACCATCCTAAAATTTTAAAAATTAAATTGCTATAATGCCCATAGACTAATATTTTGAGTTTACAAATTAGTAATTATTTTTTCGCCTATTTTTCTTTTACTGTTTTAATTAAATTCTTTATTAATTACACTTTATTCACCTTCTATACCCCTGTAGTTTCCTCTCTCCTCCCGTCCCAACCCCTCCGTTTACCCCCCCCCCCGCACCCATGTCCCTCCCCAAGACCATTGATAGGGGAGGTCCTCCTTTCCTTCCCTCGCATCCCAGTCCATCAGGTCTCATCAGGAATGGCTGCATTCTCTTCCTCTGTGACCCGGCAAGGTTGCTCCAACCTCAGGGGGAGGTGTTCAGAAAGCAGGTCAATCAGTTCATGTCAGAGACAGTCCCAGTTCCCATTATTATGGAACCCACTTGGACACCAAACTGCTATGGACCACACCTGTGCAGGGGTCCTAGACTACCTCCATGCATGGTACCTGGTTGGACCATCAGTCTCAGGAAGGACCCCTGTGCTCAGACCACATTGTTCTGTTGCTTTCCTTGTGGAGTTCCTGTCCTCTCCAGATCCCACTATTTCCCACTCCCCTTGTAAGATTCCCTGCACTGTGCCCAAGTGTTAGCCATGAGTCTCAGCATCTGTTTTGATAGTCTGCAGGGCAGAGCCCTTCCGAGGCCCTCCTTGGCAGGCTCTTGACCCATTCCCTACTCTCTCCTTCCTCCGATGTCCATCCCCTTTGTCCTTCTGGATAGGGATTGGGCATTTTAGCAAGAGTTCTCCCTCTTGATTAGTTTCTTTAGGTGTACAGATTTTGGTAGGTTCATCCTATATAGTATATGTTTATATGAGTGTGTACATACAATATGTGTCTTTCTGCTTCTGGGATAGCTCACTGAGAGTGATCCTATCCAGGTCCCACCATTTACCTGCAAATTTCATGATATCCGTGGGTTTTGTTGTTGTTGTTGTTGTTGTTGTTGTTGTTGTTGTTTCTTTTTTAGTGTGCTGAGTAATAATACATTGTGTAGATGAACAAAAATTTCTATATCCATTCCTCAGTTGAGGGGCATCTGGGTTGTTTCCAGCTTCTGGCTATTAGAAATAAAGCTGCTACAAATATGGTTGAGCAAACGTCCTTATTGTGTACTTGAGCCTCTTTTGGATATATGCCTAGGAATGGTATAGCTGGATCTTGAGTAAGTGCTATTCCTACTTGTCTGAGGAAGTGCCAGATTTATTTCCAGAGTGTTTGTACAAGTTTACATTGCCAGTAGCAGAGGAGGAGGGTTCCCCTTTATCCTCATCCTCTCCAGCATGCGTTGTCACTTGAGATTTTGATCTTGTCCATTCTGATGGGTGTAAGGTGAAATCTCAGGCTTGTTTTGATTTGCCTTTCCCTGATGAGTGTTGATGTTGAGCATTTCTTTAAGTGTTTCTTGGCCATTAGATATTCCTCTATTGAGAATTCTCTGTTTAGCTTTGTACTTCATTTTTAAACTGGATTATTTGATTTGTTGCTGTTTAATTTTTTGAGATCTTTATATAGAGTGGATATTAGTCCTCTTTCAGATATAGGGCTGGTGAAGATCCTTTCCCAATCTGTAGGCAGTCGTTTTGTTCTGTGGACAGTATCCTTTTCTTTACTGAAGCTTTTCAGTTTCGTGAGGTTCCATTTATTGATTGTTGCTCTTAGAGCCTGTGCTGTTAGTGTTCTGTTCAGGAAGTTGTCTCCTGTTCCAATGAGTTCAAGGTTTTTCCCTACTTTTCATTCTAAGCAATTTAGTGTGTCTGGATTTATATTGAGGTTTTGATACACTTGGACTTTAGTTTTGTGCAGGGTGGTAAGTATGGGTCTATTTGCATTTTTCTACTGGTAGACATCCAGTTAGACCAGCACCATTTGTTGAAGATGTTGTCTTTTTTCCACTGAATGGTTTTGGCATCTTTGTCAAAAATCAGGTGTCCATATGTGTGTGTATTTATTTCAGGATCTTCTATTCCATTTCATTGATCCACCAGTCTGTTTCTATGCCAATACCATGCAGTTTTTAGTATTGTTGCCCTCCAGTACAGCTTGAGATCAGAGATGGAGATACGTCCAGAAGATCTTTTACTGTTGAGGATTGTTTTAGTAATTCTGGGTTTCTTGTTTTTCTGTTATGAAGTTGAGAATTTTTCTTTCAAGATCTGTAAAGAATTGTGTCAGTAATTTGATGGGAATTGCATTGAATCTATAGATTGCTTTTGGTAAGATGGCCATTTTTACTATATTAATCCTGCCAAGCCATGAGCATAGGAGATCTTTTTATCTTCTGATATCTTCTTCTATTTTTTTTTAAAGAGTGTAAATTTTTTTCATACAAGTCTTTGACTTGCTTGGTTAGGTTCACAGCAAGATATTTTATGACCTTTGTGGCTATTGTAAAGGGTGATGTCTTACCAATTTCTCTCTCAGTCCTTTTGTCTTTTGTGTACATGAAGGCTACTAATTTTTTGGGTGAATTTTGTATCCAGCCACATTGCTGAAGGTGTTAATCAGCTGTAGGAGTTACCTGGTAGAATTTTTGGGGTCACTCAGATATGCTAACACATTATCTGCAAATAGTGATACTTTGACTTCTTCCTTTCCAATTTGTATCCCCTTGATCTCCTTTAATTTTCTTATTGCTCTAGCAAGTACTTCAAGAACTATGTTGAAGAGATATGGAGAAAGTGGGCAGCCTTGCCCTATCCCTGGTTTCAGCGGAGTTGATTTAAGCTTCTGTCTATTTAATTTGATGTTGGCTATAGGCTTGCTGTATATTGCCTTCACTGTGTTCAGGTATGTGAGTTTGGTAATTTTCCTTCTGTTTCTATTTTGTGGAATAGTTTGAATAGTATTGGTGTTAGCTATTCTTTGAAGGTCTGGTAGGATTCTGACCTTTGCCATTTTTTTTTTTTTTGCATGGAAGACTTTTGATGATGGCTTCTATTTCCTTAGGGGATGTAGGATTATTTAATTGATTTCCTGGTCTTGATTCATCTTTGGCAAGTGGTATCGATCAAGAAAATTGTCCATTTCATTTTGATTTTCAAATTTTGTAGCATATAGGCTTTTGAAGTAAGACCTAATGATTGTTTGGATTTCTTCATGTCTGTTGTTATATACCCCTTTTCATTTCTGATTTTCTTTATTTGGATAGTGTCTCTCTGCCTTTTGGTTAGTTTGGCTAAGGATTTGTCTATCTTGTTGATTTTCTCAAAGAACCAGCTCTTGGTTTCATTGATTCTTTGAATTGTTTAATTTGTTTCTAATTTATTGATTTCAGCCCTGTTTTATTATTTCCATTCGTCTACTCCTCTTTGGTGTGTCTGCTTCTTTTGTTTTTCTAGGTCTTTTAGGTGAGCCATTAAGTTGCTTGAATGAGATGTTTCGAGTTTCTTCTTGAAGGCACTTAGAGCTATGAACTTTCCTCTTAACACTGCTTTCATTATGTCCCATAAGCTTGGATATGTTGTGCCTTCATTTTCATTGAATTCTAGGAATATGTTAATTTCTTTCTTTATTTCTTCCCTAACCCAGATATCATTTAGTAGCACGTTGCTCAGTTTCCATGTGTATGTAGGCTTTTTGCTACTTCTGTTATTGAGCTCCAATTTTAGTCCATGGTGATCAGATAGGATATAAGGGATTATTTCAATCTTCTTGTATCTGTTTAGGCTTACTTTTTGACCAACTATATGGTCTATTTTGGAAAAGGTTCCATGAGCTGCTGAGAAGAATGTAAATTCCTTTGTGTAATGGGTGAAAGGTTCTGTAGATGTCTGTTAGGTCCATTTGATTCATGACCTCTGTTTGAGTTGTTGTATCTTTGTTTAATTTTTGTTTTGTTGACCTGTACTTTGTTGAGAGTGGTGTGTTGAAGTCTCCCTCCCACTAATTAATGTGTGGAGATCTATGTGTGGTTTAAGTTTTATTAATGTTTTGTTTGTTTGTTTGTTTGTTTTTGCAAATGTGAGTGCCCTTGTATTGGCAGCATAGATGTTCAGGACTGTGATATCTTCCTGGTGTAATTTTCCCTTGATGTGTATGAAGTGTCCTTCTCTATCCCTTTTGATTAATTTTGTTTGAAAGTCTATTTTATCAGATATTAGAATGCCTATGCCTGCTTGTTTCTTGGGTCCATTTGCTTGGAAAACTCTCTTCCAGCCCTTACTCTCAGGCAATGTCTATATTTGTGAGTTAGGTGCGTTTCTTGTATGCAACAGATTGCTGGGTCTTGTTTATGCATTCATTCTGTTAGTCTGTGTCTTTTTATTGGAGAATTGAGTTCATTAATGTTGAGAGAGATTAATGACCAGTGGCTGTCAGATCCTTTGATTTTGATATTGGCCATGGCAGTGTGTTTGTGCGCTTGGCTACGTTTTGTTTTGCTGTAGTGAGGTTATTTATTTCCTGTGTTTTCTTGTAAGTAGTTAGTTTTCTTGGGTTGTATTTTTCCTTCTAGTATCTTCTGTAACGCTGTATTTATGTGTAGGTATTGTTGAAATTTGTTTTTGTCGTTGAATACCTTGTTTTCTCCATCTATGAGGACTGAGAGTTTTGCTGGGTATAGTGCCTAAGCTGACATTTGTGTTCTCTTAGGGTATTTATGTGTAGGTATTGTTGAAATTTGTTTTTGTCATTGAATACCTTGTTTTCTCAGTCTTTGAGGACTGAGAGTTTTGCTGGGTATAGTGCCTAAGCTGACATTTGTGTTCTCTTAGGGTCTGCATGATATCCATCCAGGCTCTTCTGGCTTTCATAGTCTCTGTTGAGAAGTCAGGTGTGATTCTGATGGGTTTGCCATTATATGTGATTTGTACTTTTTCCCTTGCAGGTTTTAATACTTTTTCTTTGTTCTGTATACTTACTGATTTGACTATTATGTGGCGGGAGGATTTTCTTTTCTGTTCTAATTTATTAGGTGATTTGTAGAACTCTTGTATTCTTATAGGCCTCTCCTTTAAGTTGGGAGATTTTCTTCAATGATTTTGTTGAAAATATTTTCTGGGCCTTGGAGGAGGGAATCTTCTTTTTCCTCTATTCCTATTATTCTTAGGTTTTGTCTTTTTATGTTATCTTGGATTTCTTGGATGGTTTGTGTCAGGAATTTCTTAGATTTATTGTTTTCTTTGATGGATACATCAATTTCTTCCATTGTATTTTCCACACCTGATATTCTTTCTTCCATCTCTTGTAGTCTGTTGGTTATGCTTACCTCTGTAGTTCCTGTTTTCTTTCCTAGGTTCTCCCTCTCCATGATTTCCTTTGTTTGTGTTTTCTTTAATTTTTCCAATTCTATCTTCAGATCATGAATCTTTTTTTTTTTAATTTTCTTGACCTGTGTGATTGTATCTTCCTGTTTTTCCTTCAATTCCTTCCCCTGTTTATTTGAACATTCTGTTGTTTCCTTTATTTCTTTGAGTGATTTAATCATTTCCTCTGTGAAAGCCACAAACTGTTTGGCTTCATCTTCCTGTATTTCTTTAAAGATGGCTATAATCTGTTTTACTATATCTTCCTCTAACACTTCATGCATTTTACTTGCTTCCTCCTTTAACCTCTTCATAAGCATGGATGTAAGGTCATCTTCTTTTTTTTTTGTTAGTATCAGATAACAAAGTTCTTTACTTTGAGTTATGGTTTTTAGCTACAATGATATTGACTGAAGTACAAATGTCTGCGTATTTATGTATAATTTACTGGACTTTTTTCAAAACTTGAGCATCATAGTAGCTAAAATTGTAGTGAGAGACGTAAAAACAAACAATGGGTTGTGTGTTATTTGTTATTTGTATATATTTCTTCAAATAAATAATACATTGTCTACAATTTGGATATCAGCACCCAAGCCTCTTCATTATGGATCCATTTCATATTAAATCTTATGTGTCCCAGGAAACAGCCCTTACTCTTCTCACACTTAGATGTTGATTTCACTGTCCATGTTCAAGCTGAATTACTCCTTCAGCAATCCCAGGACATCTTGACACCTGTCACTCTACCATGAAGCTATACTTCCTCATATCAGAGTACCTATCCAGAATGTCAAATACACCTGTGGCAGAGAACATGAAATTTTTATACATGAGTGCCCTGAGATTATGTTTCATAAAGGAAACATTGTTGTTCCCCATGCATATCTCCTCCTACTGCCCTGGCAAACCATTCTCTCTTTGATCTGTCCTGGCTTTATTTTATTTTACTTTTTGACTTTCAATAGTTTTTTTTTAATTATTTATTTTTATATCAATCACAGGTTAGGTACTTTGTATCCCAGACATAGCCACCGACCTTCCTTCCCTTCCACCCTCCTTCTCCTTCCCTCATCGCCCTCCTCCCCATGCCCTCCAAGTCCACCAACAGGGGAGGACCTCCTCCCCTTCCATCCAACCCCAGCTCATCCTGTCTCCTCAGGGCTGGATACAATGTCCTCCCCTGAGATCTAGCCAGTCTGTCACTCCCAGGCTTGTATGGGGGAGGGTCAAAGAGTCAGCCATCAAGTTCATGACGGAAACAGTCCCTGTTTCACACACTAGGGTCTTCAGTCCCAAACCGAGTTATCATGGGCCCCAACTGAGCAGGGGTTCCAGGCCACATCCACACATGGTCCTTGATTGTAGTAACCGTCTCATACAAGATCCCTGTGCCCTGCTCAGTTTGGTCATTGTGGAACCCTTGTTCTCCCCAAGTCTCAACAACCTCCCCCAGATCTATCATTACTTCTCGCACTCTGCCAAAGGCTTGATTGCAAGTCTTAATATCTGCTCTGATACATCGCTACATTGACCACCCCAGAAGTCCTCCTTGGCATGCTCCTATCCTGTGGCTTGTTTTCTCCTCCATTCAATGTCCATCCCATTTGTTCATCCAAACAAGCATTGATCATACCAACCTGGGTCCTCCTTCTTGTATATCCTCTCTAGGTGTGTAGATTTCAGCTTGAATTCCTATCCCATAGGTCTATATAAGTGAGTATATACCATATGTTTCTTTCTGATTTTGGGATACCTCA